>BPLR01010022.1:0-141216 GCA_021605095.1 Caerostris extrusa
TAAACTTTTATATAATTATTACTTTAAACTCAATAAATAGTTCATGAAATTTAGAGTCACTTGTTTCATAAAGCTAATTTGTTCTCACTCTACACTGAATCACTTCAGTTCAGAAAAGTTCTCGTCCTGTTTATCAAGGATCTGGATCGGTTGATCAGATACTTTTCTCCAACCAGGAACTCTGTCTCACCTAATGTGGTATCACTCTTGAAATCAGATGACAATCGATGAATTGTAGCAACTCTGATGAGCACGAAAGTCTTCTTTTAATCACTTGACTTCGAATCACTCCAATAAAACTACTTAGATGTCTTGCTTCAAGGCACATTCACAAAAAAGTTGAGGATGAATTCTCAAAATTAAATGTTGAAGACCATTGGAAGCATATTAAACACCAACTGTAACAGATGTTATACACTCATTCGAACAGTTGAGGTTCGGCATGGCATTTGCTGTTCAGGGCATATTCCTTTTACCAGCCACCTCTGTTTCTTGACGGTCCCATAGTTGAACGACTCCTGCAGATTCCACCACATCCATATGATGGTTTACCATATCTGCTTCCTCTATCTCCTCCATAACGGAAATCATCTCCTCTGACTCCACGGTATTCTCCTCCTCCACAGTCTCCCTCGTTTATCTCCACTGGAATAGTCACCATCTTTACTGCCACGGACTTCTCCATCACCACGTTCTCCTCGTTTAACTCCAACACCTCGGGATGGGTCCACTCTTATCTCTGATCCATTGATAGTAGCTCCATTCATGGTCTTTTTGAGGAACAATTAAATACTCGTAATTTCTCAGGCCGGTAAACGCCATGATGAGTTGCATGAGTAGCATCTGGTACTTTTTCTCAATTATTTTCTCGCATGTAGAATTTTCACTATTACCTGTTAATTCCAATTTCTCAAATCCTTCTACTGGCCAAATTTTTTCTCAATGGAAAATCAACTTTATCTGTGGATAGTCCACAATGTTCTCTATTTACATTTCCTGTGGTGCTGCACTCAGACACCACAAAAAGCCGAACACAGTATTCTGAAGAATAAGATTTGAATTTTCCATATCACTCTCCTCAACATCATTTTCTTTCACAGAAGTACGTGGTTGATTAGAAATCATAGGCTTTACAGGTAATGCAGGCTTAGAAGGAACTACAGGTTTTTACACTGCGAGACTCAATAGATTTAGGTTTCTCTTTACTTGCTTCTAATACAGATGATGTTGTTGAAGGAATATGAGAGGTTCGAGTTTGATGGCGAGAAGTCTTGCTGTTTGAATTATTTTGATTTCTTGATACACTATACTTTAGTAATAGACACTATACTATATACTAAATCAAGCTAAATGTGCAACACTTTAGACTTATTAAAACTTCACCTACCGAACTCATGGTAGAATACAGCCAACGATTCGTGGAAATCCAATGGATCACTCTATCTCAATGCTCAACTAATCCGTCTCCGGGAGACTGGACCAAAATGTTCGATAGCTCGGTCACAAAAATAAACTCAAGTAAAAAACGTTTACTGTATTAATTAATCTCCTTTATTTCGGCAGCCATCAAGCTCGAAGATGGACTGCCACACGCAACCTTTCTCATTGGTTACACTTATTGAACTCTTTTACTTATGCAGCCATCAAGCTCGATGATGCATTGCCACACGACCATTCTCTTTGGTCGTAGTTGTTCAACTCATTTAGTTTATGCAGCCATCAAGCTCGAAGATGCACTGCCACACAACCTTTCTCTTTGGTCGCTGAGTTTCAACTCATTCTTACACTCTTTCTCCCGTCATCTCACCCCCTGCCAGACACCCCCACAGACAGGATGTTTTTCTGGAAATAGGGCGTTGACCTCCCCTATGCAGGGGAACCTGGGTTTCGACGTAACATCAGTGAAGGAATTAATATTTGAAAAAAACTGTATTAACATCGTCATCCACTACAAGTTCAAAAAATGTATTTGAACTTGAGGGGATGAATAAAAAACTATTTTATGAACGATTGAAAATTTGAACAAGTTATATAAATATATATAGGAAGAGTGTGAACTAGTAGCAGGAATTGAAAAAACTATAGCATTTAGCATATTAGTTTTTTTTTCTCTTGGACTATTACTCTTAAATCTTGTATCTAGCCAAACAAATTACGCACATCTTCTGATTAATTCATTTTTAGTTCAATAAAAACAATCTTCTGCCACAAGAGTTTGTTTGGAACACCTAGTGTAAACTGACATCATCTGATGGCAAGATTTACAAATGTTCTTTAAATTAAAGTGGATTGCTAAAAATATTAATTGTTTCAAATGCTTTTATATATACTTATGCTTTATATATATAAAATTTAATACTTTTTTATCATACTTTCTATTATTTATAAATATTTATTTACAATATATATATATTTTTTTTACATTGCATTTTTTTTCTCAAAAAACTAACTAGCCCCAGGTTTTGCCTCTTATACAGCAGGATTGCAGCTATAGGGAGTCAGTGAGATGCGTGGGGACTTTTTCAATTCCTTCTGTTAGTTCACACTCTCCCTATATATATCTTGTTCAAATTTTCAATCGTTCATGAAATGCTTTTTATTCATCCACTCAAGTTCAAATACATTTTTTTTAACTTGTAGTGGATGACACTGATGTTAATGCAGTTTTTCAAATATTAATTCAGTAATTAAATTTAATTAATTCATTTTAGTTTTTTAGATTTAAGTTGCATATATCTACCAATAGAGGGCGCCAGATAAACTTTAAAAAAATGAATGAAAATTATTTATAAAGATCTTTCTGCAATAGAGTGAAAAAAAGTAGGAATTGACTTTTTAAATTTTTTTTTTTTATATTACTTGTTAATTAGTAGGATTGTAACTTATCTCGAATCAGAGAATGTGACATGTTTATTTCACTTCTTTGATACAGTAACTACTTTGGTTGATTCTACAAGTGTCTTATACTTTATTGCCTTAAAAATGCCTCCAAGCTAATCGAGTGGCCACATCAATTTTACGCTTTACATGCTCCTGTCTGAGAGAACGTCGGGTAAATAAATACAAGAGCAACGCCGGGTAAGCAGTTAAATGTTTATCAAGCTTATCTAATTTCATATAATTCTTGTTTTGCATAAAGCTAGCTCACTATAAAGTTCGAGCATTAATAACGAGACGAGAATCCTTCTTATATAAAATAACAAATAAATAAAGTAATTATGCATAATGGTTACTGTATCGAAAGTTTAAAAATCAATAAAATAAATTACAGAACACATTATCAGAATTTGAAAATGAATAATAGCATCAAATTAGCAGGTAACGAAATATTATAGAATATCTGAAGGCAAAGAAAAGAAAATTTTCCATTTTAATAAAAAAAAATTCTATATTTCTGACACATTAAATGTTATTATTTATTTATTTTTTTTTTTTGTTCTTAATAATAGAATAGCTTCTCTTAGATCTTATAGTGTGGGTCCAAGATTGCTTTTTGTAAGCCTCAAGTTCTGAGAAAGGTCTCTCAACACTGACTTTGCTGCTAAAGCAACCGCTTTCTTTGCTATGGGTTGTACTATTGAGCGATGCAATTGGATGGACTCTTCGACATTTAATTTTCTTGAATTTAAAAAATTCCTAGTATTTTGGAAAAATAAAAATCAGTTTTATAAAATAAGTCGGGAATCGAATTTTTTAAAGCCGACCCTTGACTTCAAAACTTTATTCCTTCAAAATGCTCCGCTCCCGACTTCTTGCTCCCCCTCTCTAGCCAACTGATTAGTACTCTGGCCGTTGGTACGGAAGGCTTCAGGTTCGAATCCTGGCAGTGGCATGGACGTTTGTTGGTGGTTCGGAATCCACGTTAAACTGTAGGTCGCGGTCTATTTAGTCTAAAGTGTGCACAAGATGACCGTAGAACGACCAACCAAATCAAACCCCCTCTCAAATTGCAAGTAGTGTTCTTAAACATTTATGGGTCGTAACTCAAATTTAAAACAACACATTACTCGCACCATTTCAGAATCAAGAGGATCGGTTTCTGTCAGAGATATCCCGACCGATGCAGCTCCCCGAAGAACGAGAGCGATTTTTGCCGCCATTTCCCAGACGTCTGCCAGGACGACGCGCCGCTCAATTTACAAGTACTGTAATGGCGGATTTTTCTTTTCTTCTTACATTTACTACTGTGTCCAAAAAGTAAGACCAATTTTTAATTTAAAATTCCCGGAGCTTATGGAATTTCAATTTTTTTTTTTTTTTTTAGCTTGCTGGCACTGTCCTTGACATCTGTGGGAAATCTGACTTCAAATATTCATTCAAAATATTCAAACTGATTCCTGCGATTTTTGAAATGTCTGAGTTCATTGAGCAAAAGAGCTTGCATTCAGTTTTGTTTGCGGAAATGTATAGAATGTTGCAGAAGGCATTCGGTGAGAATTCCTATATCGGAAAGAAATGTTTACAAGTGGTATAAACAGTTCAAAGGCAAAGAACTCGTTGAAGAAGAAGAGCCCTCTGGTCGACCCTCCACCTCAAACGACGAAGCTCACGTCCAAAAAAGTAACGATTTGGTGCTTACAAAACCGTCGATTTACAGTGAGGAGACCTTGCTGATGATGTTGGAATTTCAAAATTCCATTTTAAAAGATGTTTTTGGGCCTCAAATGCGTCAAATCTCGATGGGTACCGAAAACATTGAATGCGCCAGCTTACACTGCATTGATACTCCGTGAATTTTTCGTCAAAAACGAAACCCACAATTCAAGCAAGTTTCCCAAACAAGTTCCGCAATCATCGTATTCACACCGTGCGACTTCTGGCTATTCCCTAAACTCAAAAGACCACTCCGGGGACACCGTTTTGAGTCACTTGAAGAGATTCAACGTGATTCGCCGCACACTTTGAAGGCCTTCCTGATGGCAGATAACTTTTAGTATGCATTGAGGGGTGGAAAAAGTTGGCATAAGTGCATTGTGTGCGGAGGGGATTACTTTGAAAGCTATGAAATAAATTTGGTAGAATAAATAGTTTCTTAAAAAAAATAATTGGTCTTTCTTTTGGGGCACAGTAGTATTTGTTAATTTAAAGAAATTTTTTACTTATTATTATTATTATTATTATTTGAGGGAAAATGTATCTCTTGATTTAGTATCCAAAAGAAGAGGCCTTCGTGACTGAAGAAGACATAACCGAAGGATATTTAAAAGAGTTCGGGCATCTCTGCAACGAGACTCTGGTGTATTGCCAGAGAATCAGCAACCAACTGAACTGGCTCATTCCTTGCAGGTAAGGAAGAATCCCATAGATGACAGTCATTTTGTCGGGATAACTGCAGTTGTTTCTTGTGTACTTTGCTACGCTAAAGCTGAAGACAATCACAAAAGTTGCCCGTCAGGTTTTTTTTTTTTTTTTTTTTTTTGTAATTTACATACATTTATATATACATATTTCGTAATATGGATTCCAATAAAGGTGTAAACATACACACCAGACCTGTGAAAACAAGTCTAGCTAACTTGAAAACGTCGATTCGTCGTTTAAGTTAATCATTTCTGTTTAGTTTAGATTTGTGCGCTCAATTAAAGAGATGTTTATATTAATTTATCGTGAACGACTCGTCTTTACTTTGCGTCCGAGTACACATTTTTATACTAACACATTTCTTAAAATGCCACGAAATTGTGAGAAACATTATTTGTTTTTAAGAAATTTTATAAACTCTCAATAAAGAAATACTAATTTCCACTCCAGAATTTGTATATTAGTAATTATTTACATGCTCATTAAAAATATTAATTTGTAGTCAAGAATTCAAAAATTAGTTATTTTTTAATCATTATTAAACTCTCTCAATAAAAAGTACAAGTTTCTATTTATAAATTCCCATATTAGTAATTCTTTCATTCATTATAAACTCTCTCAGTAAAGAGACACTATTTTAACCCAAAATTCACATATTAGTAATTTTTTAGTTCTTAATAAACCCTCTCAATAAAAAATGCATTGATATTGACTCAATATTTCGCTTATTGGTAATTTTTTCATTCATTATATATGTTCAGTAAAGATAAACACTAAGTGGAAGAAAGTGACGGGACACGACACTATAACGACATAAACCCATATTTATTAAAATTAATCGGAGGTAGGGCCTCCTTTGGCTGCGATCACAGCTCGATCACCCTTTTGAGCATACTTTCCACTAAATTAGCCATAGTGGCAAGAGATGTCGTCCCAGAGATGTTCAATTGGGTTAAGATCAGGGCTCTGCGCCGGCCACTCCATGCGTTTAACGTTGTTGTTCACATACCAATCAAGCGTCCTCCTTGCAACATGGCATGTTGCGTTGTCGTCTTGATACCAGCAATCATCCATACCGTACGTTGCCCACAAGGTAGGAAGGACATGATTGACGAGAATATCACAGTATCTATCGGCATTCATCGCACCATCAACCTTCTCCAGTGGGCCAGCCCCATACCAGGAGAAACAGGCCCATACCATCAATCCTCCTCCACCAAACTTTACAGTTGGGAAGACACACTCGGGCAAAAGGCGTTCTCCTGGTAAACGCCATACCCAAACACGTCCATCGGAATGGAAAAGGGTAAATCGTGACTCGTCACTCCAAAGGTTGCGTTTCCAGTCATCCAGAGTCCAAGTACGGTGGTCTTTGGCCCATCGAAGGCGCACTTTCTTGTTGGTTTTCGTAATCAAGGCTTATGGGCCGCCGAACGTCCAGTGTAACCAACTTATGGGCCTCGATACGAAGAGTCTTGGTCGAAATTGGCATCTTGACAAAAAACAACTCTAGTCGACTCCACAGAGTATCGACTCCACAGAGAGTATGATATGGCTGACACGTGATACCTATTATTGCGCATGTGTCAGCTGTATTGTCGACTTTTTCTACTTTTCGAGGGTGTCCCGTCACTTTCTTCCAGATAGTGTACTAACTTTAACTCAAGATTTCACATACAGTGCAGAAAATCTGTAAGTCGAACTTCAAGGAAGACGCCAAATAATTCAGTTACAGAGTTTTCGACTTACGCGGATTTTGTAAGGAAATATTCGACTTGTAGAGGTTTAGATTCTTTCTAAGAGAGATATTTACTTAGATTTTTTACTTAGATTCTTTCTATTTTGAGTTAGAGAGATAAAATAAATAAAAAATTGAAGTTACAGAGGTAATAAACATGTTTATTTACAAAATAAAAGTTATGTACTACAATAAAAAATCAAAATAATTTCGAAACAACCTTAAAATTCAAAATTTTATGTATTAAAAAAGTCAGTTGTATGTTTTACTTATTTATTTATTATTATTATTATTATTATTTTTTTATTTATTTTTTTTTTTGCTTTAGACAAATCGATCATTTTCTATCTATAGCATTATATAACCTATAAAGAGCAGAAAATTCTTTTTCTTCCGAGTTGCTATTTCATAGACTTGGTTATTCTATTTACTTGTATACTCATACATTGTTTTCCAAGAAACAATGACGTGTGCATTGTCGGCAAATCCTTACAGTCGGTAACTTATTTTTTTTTCGAGCTATAGAGGTAATTAGTTTCAAATGATCGAGTTGTAAAGGTTGTAAAAAAGATTGTAAAATCAAACATTGCTAATGTTCGAGATACAGAGGTCCAATTTTTTTTTTTTTTTTTTTTTTTTTTTTTCCGAGTTACGGTGAGAAAATATATACCAAAAATGGCTTGTGGGGATTGACTCATTATTTCGACTTATAGAGGGTTGAAATTTCGAGTCATGGAGATTTGGGGCTTGAAGGGAAGGGAACAACAATTTTTTCTAGTTGTGGAGGTTTTCGACTTATCGAGGTTCTACTGTATTAGTAATTCTTCAGATTTTAGTAAATCCCCTCAATAAAAATAGGCTAATACAGATTCAAGAAGTGAGCTATTCATAATTTTGTCATTTTTTTTTTTTCCAGCACCAACAGCACTCTTCACATGACGGTGTCCGATGGTCACACCGGCTACAGGAACTGCTACACCCTCTTTTCCAGCATCAGCAGCAACGCACTGCGTCAGCACACGCTGCTGGTCCCTAAAAAGTAAGCGAGTTTTTCGAATGCCTGTCGCGTCGCGTTCAAATCAATCCGTCACCGGCCATTGTTCGAAACCAAAACGTTTTGGCAAGTATTCAGGATCAGGAAGGGTTGCCAGTCTGTGTGTAGGAAAATGAAACCCAAGAAAGATTTCCGTAAACAAGTGTTTGGCTAAATAACATCACCTCAGAGTCTGCACTCGCATTTCGTTTAGGGAATACATAACGTCGTTTAAGTAGGGTTTTTTAATCTCTAATAATAATAGTAATAATAATCAATATATTTTTTTTTATTCCATGGATTTGATTGGAGGACTGCGAGAAAGTGTACAAGTTCTATCATTGTAGATATAGCAGATTCAACATTGTGACATTGTGTGTAAACAATTGTGACATTGAGTGTGAAGCAACTCGCCAGGCTGTCTTGTAGGAATTTTCAGGGTTTCTATCTTGAAAGACGCATATGCGGGGTAGTTACCCCTAAAAATCCTCCCGGAAGACAACGACCACTCATCCATACACGCCTGTGAGCTGTTCGTGTTAGGCCCATCGAAATTCCGCGCTAACTGGTAACAAAACTGGCCAATGTTAAACAAAAATGTGTTCTACATTAAAAGAAATATATCAGAAATATGTGTGAGTAAAAATAATAACAATAATGAATCGTAGAGCGTGAATTTTTTTACTATTGAATACATGGTCAGCCAGGGTCATTGAATATGTTAATTAAATGAAAGGGTCTTTTTTATTAAAAATAATAAATGAAAGAGTTAGGATAAAATAAATGACCATGTCAAATTCTTAAAAGCTTAATGTTTTTTAAGGAATACTATTCATTTTTACAACTAATTTCATGACGTGCTTTTCATTTCTAACATAAAATTCGGTCCGATTAATGAAAAAAATATCGAAGCACTTAACATTATTTCAATAATTTTATGAACTTTCATTTCTAATTTATGACATGAAAGCACCTTTGAGTCCGGGTGAGAGGTTTTTGATGTACGAAATTTTTTGTTTTTCTTCGTAAAATAGATAATTTTAGCAACACTAAGTTGGAGAATTATGCATTATGTCCCAGGGGAAGGTTACACTCGCTCTTCTCTCAATTGCCTATGCATGATTTCAAAAATAACTCAAACTAAGGTCAATTATAAGCAAGATTAATAAAAGGAATTTTTTTCTGATGGTTCACAAGGATCTGCAACTCTTTTCAGCCAGATGTCTGACTTGTAAAACCATAGCCTCTTGAGACTAGTTTTTTAACTAATTTTGACCTAACTTCAGATAAACCTCTAAAATCTACTATGATAAACGGTATATTAAGTCGTTTTTCAAAAAAAGTATAAAAATTAAACTTTTGGATATGTCAGTATAACGGATTTCATTTCTGACCTAACATCATGTTGCATCTTGTTGAAAACCAACATTTCTTAGCATGCAATTTTGAGAGTATCATTCCCGAATTAAGTCCCAATATCCAGTGAAGACGACACTGAAAAGTTACAGAGCCGTTTTTCGCACAAGTAAATAAATACAAACAGTAAAAATGCAACTTAATTTTATAAAATGAAACATTTGCGCAAAAACATTATGTAAATATGTATTGAAAAAATTTAAAATTAATGTCATACCTTCAAGAGTTGTTCTCTTGCAGTTCATCATTTTCAACTGCTTGTAGAACATGCATCTCTCATCAAACAATTGTACAATTTTTTTCGACACAGAGGGTTAAAAAAATGAGGTGTATTACGAAATTAAGTTTATTAATTTTGTTAAGGATAATTTGAATAATTTTTTCAAAGTTCACTGTGTTTAAAGAGTGTTTTGTTTAATGTTGTAACTTCATATATATGTAGACTTCAACCGCTTCCAATATATTCATCCCGGTCGAGTCCACAGTTTTTGTAGACTTTTCTACCAGTCTAACAACGGCTGGACTTTTGCAGAGGGTGTCCTAGGGAATTTGACAGACACAATAAAGTAATTCGATTTCTTTAAATAAAGCCATTTAATTACATGCTATTTTATAATGATATTTACATTAGTTATTAATTAAGTGCTAAACATATCCTCTCGCTTCTTGACGTAGCCTGCCCTATCTCGCTCTCTCTCGTTGACCGCCAGCGTTCCTTTTCTTCTACGGAGACCTGTCCTCTTCTTCAGGGGTCAGAGTTCAAAGTTGAATACTCCCTACATTGTAAACAGGCTCTATCAAAGACAAGCAACAGTGATGTGTCGCCGCCTGCTGATTACCACACAAACAAATCCTACATATATTCGATATGCTTAAAGTGTGTTTGAATGTGATGAAGATTTAAATATAAAATTGATAATTATTTGTTCGCTTACATTAATTTGTGTATGAATTTCATTATTTATTAAATGACTGAAATTGAATTTTCACGTGGAAGCTGAATTAAAAGAGATTCATCCAGATCAATAAATGACATGCAAACACGCACGCACACACACACACATATGGCTATAAAATATTTGTTATTCTCTTCTCTCTTAATTTAATGTTCTAAAATTATTTTTTGTATACATATTTTACAAAATTTATATTAAATATATAATTTATAATTAATACATACTATTAACAGTTTAGCTACTTTTTTTTTTTCGCAACAGGAAACCCTCTTGCATCGTGAGCACGGCGTGAAACATTATATTAAAAAAAAAAAAAATTGTTTTGATCCTCCATTCACCGTGGCCCTGTGCATCGCTCTCGTTGGGATACTTGAGCCGCCATGTAGAACACAATAAAAAAATTAAAATAATAATAATAAAAGAAAAAAGATTAGGCAAAGAAAATAGTTAAACTGAAAACTATTTTCAATTCATCTTAGAGGAAAAATATCGCATTTTCCATGACACTATTTCATTTTTATTGTAAGAAAACATTAAAAAAAAAAAAAGGAAATTTCAAAAGGGGCTTCAGCTCATTTTTCCCATACTGCAGTCACGTGACGAGCATGCTGATTTCAAACTGGCAACTCCCAATGCGAGCTCTGTTTTTTGTATGTATCAAAAAAGGTTCTTGATTAAAATGCAACACAGGAACTCCTCTCATGTCAATTTCCGTAGGAAAGAGCGCTGTTCCACTTCGTGTTCGACATGCAGTCGGAGGAGTACTTCCGGCCGGACCGGGAGGTCGGGGCCATCGTCTCCATCCACTCGCCCAGCAGCCTCGTCAACCCCTTCTACGACGGGTTCGTCATCAAGCCGGGAAACCTCTACACGGTGCATCTCAAAATGGCGAGTATCCATCCTTTCCATATTTACCATAGAAAAAGGTCAGATTATTATAAAATTCAAATTTTTTTCTCCTTTCACGTAAATCTATGTCACTAGTGTGCCCAAAGAGTAAGACCAATTTTTTGTTTTCAAAAATTCTTTATTTATTCTTCCAAATTTATTTCATCGCCTCCGAAGTAATCCCCTCCGGACACAATGCACTTATGCCAGCTTTTTTACAATCCTCAAAGCATGCTAAAATTCATCGGCAGGGATGGCTTCCAAAGCATTTAGGAAATAGCCAGAAGTCGCATGGTATGAATACGGTGGTTGTAGAACGATATGGGTTTCATTTTTGGTGGAGAAGTCACGAAGAATCAATGCAGTGTGAGCTAGCACATTCAGCGTTTTCGGTACCCATCGAGATTTGACGCGCTAAATTTAAGGCCCAAAATTGAATTGACCTATCCTTTTGAAATTCCAACATCATTAGCAAGGTCTCTAATTGTAAATCGACGGTTTGCAAGCACCAAATCTTTAATTTTTTTTGGATGTGAGCTTCGTCGGTTGAGGTGGAGAGTCGACCAGAGGGGCTCTTCGTCTTCAACGCGTTCTCTGCCTTCTTTGAACTGTTTATACCACTTCTGAACATTTCTTTCCGATACAGGAATGTTCATCGAATGCCTTCTGCAACATTCCATACGTTTCCGCAAACAAAATTGAATGCAAGTCCTTTGCTCAATGAATTCAGACATTTCAAAAATCGCCGGTTTTAGCGTCTCACAAAGCCAAGAGTGACTCAAACACTCGTGAATATTTTGACGTGAAATTTCACACAGATATCAAGGACAGTGACAGCAACTTAAAAAAAAAAAAAAATTGAAATTCCATAAGCCCCGGGTATTTGAATTGAAAATTAGTCGTACTTTTCGGACACGTAGTACTCCACGGATTTCGTCCACATTTTTTAAGGATATGCATTAAGAGGTAAATCTACATTTTTTTAAAAATATATAGACAAAAAATGTTGAAGCTAATATTAAAATAATTAATGGAAAACGAGGTGATTATTTTAAACTTAAAAAAGTAATGTTCTAATATATTCAATGAGATATCGAACCTCCTCACATTGTATAAGTTAAGAGGCTCACTGTCTGTCATATTAGCATCATACTGAAGGTACATCGCAAAAACCTGTAAATGTCTATTTTTGACGCACCTTCGCTCAGAAAGTATCATAATTAGAAATTTGGAGTTTTAAACTTGTATTTTAGATCTGTCTAAAATAAACTTTTTTAACTATTTATATGACTTTTGTTCTTTTATTTTTTTAATGAAAAGCAACTTGAATATTCTTTTTAAAAGATGATATTTTGTGTGAGGAAAACTGATATAAAACAAAAAAAAAAAAAATTCTGCTGGAATTATCAGAAAGGCCATTTCACTATAATCTAGAGTGCACAAGATATATTTATTACTGTGCCCAAAAAGTAAGACTAATTTTTATTTTTTTCAAAAACTCTTTGTTTATTCTTCCAAATTTATTTCATCGCCTTCAAAGTAATCCCCTCCGGACACAATGCCTCATGCCAACTTTTATTCCAATCCTCAACGCATGCTAAAAAGTCATTGGCCGGGATGGCTTTCAAAGCACCTACCGATTCACGTTGAATCTCTTCAGACGACTCAAAACGATGTCCACTGGAGTAGTCTTTTGAGTTTAGGGAATAGCCAGATGCCGCACGGTGCTAAAACAGGTGAATATGATTATGTGTATACTCGGTTGTGGAACGATATGGGTTTCACTTTTGGCAAAAAAAGTCACGAAGAATCAATGCAGTGTGTGCTGGTGCATTATCGTGATGTAAAAACAAAGAGTTGTCTTTCCATAAATGTGGCCTCTTTTTGCGAATAGCTTCACGCAAACAACGCATAACACTCAAATAATATTCCTTGTTGACAGTTTAGCCCGGTAGAAGGAATTCATAAGGCACCACACCACGGTAATTGAAGAAAACAGTCATCATGATCTAGATTTTTGAGCGACTTTGGCGTGCTCTTTTCGGTCTTGCTTCACCTTTGTCACGATATTCGCTCGATCGATTGTTTTCGGGTCGTAAGCATGTTTTACACACTTCAACGCGATGATGTTTTTTCAAAAAAATCAGTGTTTTCGGTACCAATCGAGATTTGACGCATTTGAGGTCCAAAACATCTTTTAAATTGGAATTGACCGATCCTTTTGAAATTCCAACATCATCAGCAAGGTCTCTAATTATAAATCGACTGTTTGCAAGCACAAAATCTTTAATTTTTGGGACGTGAGCTTCGTTGGTGTATGTTCATGGTCGACCAAAGCGCTCTTCGTCTTCAACACGTTCTCTGTCTTCTTTGAACTGTTTATACCCCTTGTAAAAATTTCTTTTCGTTATATAGTTTGCTCACCGAATGTCGTCTGCAACATTCTATACGTTTCCGTACACGAATATTCATTCCGCAAACAAAATTTATTGCAAGTTCTTTGCTCAATTAATCCAGTTGCGAAAATCGCCGAAATCACGTTTAGCGTCTCACAAAACCAAACGTAACTCAAACGCTAATGAATATTTTGACGTGAACTTTCACACAGATGTCAAGAACAGTGCCAACAACCTAAAAAAGAATGAAATTCCATATGCCCGAGAAATTTAAATTGAAAATTGGTTTTACTTTTTAGGTACAGTGGTACATGCAATAGTAAAAATGCATGGCGAAATTTCCTTAAATTGGGTAAGAGAAAAAGGGTGCGAATCCCTCAAGTCCAATCCCTGGAGTTGTCCATTCAAAATTGTAAAAAAAAATGGGGGTGCGATATCCTATCAATACAGGATGCACCACAGTTGCATATCCCTTTAAATGTTAATTGGTTATTCATCATGAATCTGTTAAAAATGTTGCAGCCTATATCTGTGTCATGCATAGACAGCAGCAACAGATTTTGGAAGCCATGCTTGGTCTTTTTCTCGCAAACATCAAAGGTCATCAGAGCCTGTGTCCAACCACTCTTAATGAAATGTGTGCACACACATTTATAAAACTATATAATAGAATAATGTAATCTAAATAAGAAAGCATCCAATTGTGCTAAACAATTTTTGATGATGAAAACTCTGTCCCATTATGACTGATCTCATTTGGGACAACTGTTCATTGGACAAAATGACTGAACTGGTGACATTCTCTTAGGTGGAGGAGAAGCTGCTTCCTTCTCCCTATGAGACTCGCTGTCAGGACTACAAGTCCGCGTGGCGAATGCGAGGGGGGAGGGGCCCTCTCAACCAAGAGGTAAGTGGACACGAAAACCGCTTTTTTTTTTTTTTTAAATACTGAGAAACGGCAATTTAAATTCTGAAACGCTGCATGTTGAATGGATGCCTTCTAAATTAAGGAAGCAAAATCGACCCATTTAAGCTTGAAGATGAAAGAAACCGCATCGATCAAAGGACTGAACAGGATTAATCGATGTCATAGTTAGAAAAAATAAAACAAAGATCTTGAAAGTTCAAGGAATCTTTGAAATTATTTACGAAATCTAAACCTTCTGAATTAATATTTTGTGTAGTTAATAAAACCATATTTCCTTGTTAATGCTAATGGCAGAATAATTTGTATTATATTAATTATAGTTGCATTACATTATATAATAGAATATTTTAAATATCTTATTTAATTCGTTGTTAAAAATGTTTCTGACGTTGGAATATTTGAAAGGCAAAGCAAATTAGGAGAATATTTGGAATACATAAACTAATTACATTTAAAGGAGAAGAATCTTTGGATCATATAAATAAACTAGCAAAATATTTGCAATACATTTTTTGTTCAGAAGGGAATAGTTGACAGAGAATGGGATTCAAATTGACAGACAATGAATCTTGGTAATCCGTAAGTTTGGTTTGTCGATCTACTGTCATTTTATGCACACTTTAGGCTCATTAGACGGGGCCTACAGTTTGACGTCACGTTCTATAAAAAAAGTATACAGACTTCTATGAAAAAATCAAAGCGAAATAAATAAAAAAATAGTATAATAAAATTATTGATTTCTGTTGCTTTCACACAATTCCATTCTCACCTTTCCATTTCCAGCAATGAAAAATGTCATTTTTTCTCCCACATTCCCGTTGTTCTACAGATTCAACAAATAACTTTCTGTCATTTAAAAGGGTAGTTCTATTTTAAAAGAATTGAAGAGCATCAGAAAGACGTAACCATAATTAAACAATGCAACCCCCCTCCCGACACCCACACCCAAGAATCAAGAAGGTCTCCGTCAATCAATTTACAAATATTTAAATAGAATAATTTTTTTTTAACTTCGGTGAACCTCGTGTTTCTTTCGGGACGACTTTTAAGGGTAATTGCTCATATTTGCATGTCGTATGAAAGAAAATCCAGAAAATTCTCACCTGGCGAGCCTGACTATCGATGCAAGGCCCCTTACACTCATTGTCACAATCATCATCGAGTCTCCACCTTTCTAAAAGCAGTGACTGCAACTGGAACCCGTCGGGGGTCTCGACTTGAGGCCTCTAGAAAGTGCACAAGTAGGGCACGAAATATCTATGGAGGGATAAAAGTAACTTTTTTTGACATTCAATGGAATGAAAAGTGCAATTAAAATTATTTATATATTATTACATTCAATGAAATCTTCAATTTTATGAATGGATCCATTCATTTTGCTACATTTAATTAAATATGTGTGAAATTTAATTCAATTCAACATTAATTGGAAGAAAATTATAACACAATGATAAATAATGATTAATAAAAACATTAGAGTTGCCCGTTTCCTACTTACACTTTATGAATGCCCTTTATTTTTAACCGATCGGTTACGACTTCAGCTGAAATCGACCTCGTGCACAGGAATTGATAAGAGTCCATAAAGATGCAATCGAGATAGAATTGCATAAAAATAGAACCACGCATGTCTCATTCATTTTGTTTGTTTTTTTTCAATTCCTTCTATTAACTCACACTCTCCCTATATATATCTTGTTCTAATCGTTCATAGAATACTTTTTGTTCATTCCGCTCAAGTTCAAATACATTTTTTTTTGAACTTGTAGTGGATGACACTGGATGTGAATACAGTTTTTTCAAATATTAATTCATTCATTAAATTTAATTCATTCATTTTAGTTTTATATAGGAGAAAAAAAAAAATTCTCTCATATAAGATATTTAGCAGGATATAAATTTAGGAATAAATACCGTCAGTGTAGAAGCGTGTGGAAAAAATTTCTTTTTCAGATTCTTTTTTTCATTCTGGGTTTTAGTCTGAGTTAAGGAAGTAACAAGATGGAAAGAGAGAGAATTTTTCCGAACTTAAAAAAATGAATGAAAATTATTTATAAAAGACTTTCTGGAATAGAGTGAAAAAAACAGTAGGAATTGACTTTACAAATTTTTTATATTTCTTGTTTTTCCAGATGTGCGTCGCGGAGTGCGCGTACAACATCTCCGTGCAGCAGTGCGACTGCGTGATGCCGGGCATCATTTACCACCACGACAGAAGGATCTGTAACAATGGTGAGGTTCGATTCCTTCGCAATAGAAGTCATCTGAAGTAGCGTTATTCAGTCCATTATTAATGCGATGTCTTTCTATGGCCTTTAAACCACAAAACGACATTTTCGTATAACTTTGTGTAAGATTATAGAAAAAATATCTAATGGAATTATATTAATCAGACTAGCCTTATTCACTTACTAATTTTTTAAACATGACAACTTATCAGGATAAGAGTTCTGCCATTTTCTGTGTCAAGTAGATTTTTTTCTAAGCAACTATTCAGTGTTTCTACACTATTTGCAATGAATATAATACTAATTGATTCGTAACGAAGATAATAAATAACACATGTGATCATGTTGGCAAGGGCAATTTACTTTTTTTTTTATAATTCATTTCTTTGTGATTTTTGAATGCAATCATGAGATTGAACACCTCTTAATGATTTGGTGACGTCTATAAAGAATACCTTATAGACGCCATCAAATCAAAATAATAATAATAATAATAATAAAACTTGTTTTATAAGGGTTATAAAACAAGTTTTTGAATTTTTACCACTATGACTTTAATAATAAACATAAAACTTAGAAAGAGAATCCATTTCATATACGATCCCATATGATCTGTTACAAAAGAAAAGAAAACATTTTTAGTGTAAGATATTTAAATATTCTTTTGCATATCAAATAAATTAGTATACAGTAGGATAACAATTAACTACTGACAAACTTCTATATGGTTTTTAGCAGATAAATATAAAATAATTCATTTAAAAATAATCTTTACTACGCGTCAACGCGTGATAGGTACTGGAGGTAAAGTTATTTCACAAATGCCACATTGAGCGCTGACGCGTGATGTGTCAAAAGGAAACAAAATAAGTGGTACAAAAGCATTACTTTTATAGGATACTTTATTGCTAATAAATATTTAATGCAAATGAATTGCTATAAGTTAGTCATACAGTTGTCTGAGTGCTGCAAAACCTTGAGAGGAATGAATTCTTCACAGCTGTCATCACTTGGGTACTCGTCTGAAAGCACATTTGCAATCTCATCATCTTCTTCCGGAGGCTTACTAGAGTGAGCTTTCATAGTGCAGAATTAGAGAGCTTACATTACAGAGATTTTTTTAATAACTAATAAAGGTATAAAATCGAAACCTTTACAACCAGCTTCTAACCTTTGCTCCATGCCAATATCAGGAGACACGCCTACCGTATAGTGCCGATTGAAGCATAGATGAGGAGCTGAGGTGTGGCTTTTTACCGCGCTAACGTTTGACTGGCAAATGAGATATCACGGCTCACCATGCGCTGGCGCGAGATCGGCATCCAAAGTGTTAAATGGTTGCGTCGCTATCCCATTTCTGAAACTTGTTATCGCCTGCTAGAGACTAGTAGTGTCAGATGGACGGAATCACTCCAATCTCTTTATATGAATTTATTTACTCTATTAACAATACTTTACATACAATACTTCAGTACACGAGGCACCCTGCGCCTCTTCCACACTATCAATCCTATGTAATACTTAAAACCGTAAACATATCACGTACGGTCCCTGACCGTGTATCTCGCTCAGACGCTCCTAACGTTTTCCTCGTCGCCTCCAAATCTAACCGCATGTCCTCACCAATTCACATAGTTATGGTAACAGTTACTGTTCACAGTGGTGACCTCTCGCGGCAATTTAGTTATAGTTTAACCTTACATGGTAGACCACCCATTGCCCTCGAATCTCTCCATTTCTAAAAATAGTGACTCCAACGAAAATGACTTTAGTATCGCAACCGTGTTTAGCCTTTCGACTGCTTTGCGATGTGCGTACGCAATAAAATTGTTGCAACTTGCCCCCTCAATAATGTGAGGCTGTCGATGCAAAGTTTGAATTCAGTGAGTTCGTGCATAAAACGTATTAAATGTTAAAAGAACAGGATATTGATATAAATTTTAAATAAAGTCGTTCTTGCAATAGCACTGCAATAGTAATTGACTGAAAAATCAATTACTGTTGCAGTTTGATGGAGCGCTTTAGGTCGTTTTTATGTCATTCTAATGCAATCAAGATTATGTTGTTAAATGTTACATTTTTAAAATACAATTTTATTTCTAGATGAACTCGACGATTGCTTTCAATTCAATCTAAGTGAGTGCTACAAAATTTGTCAACAGCCTTGCGAGTAAGCATTTCAATTTCTTGTTTTGTTTAATCCCCCTAATTTGAATGATTGATTTATCGAATACTTTAAACCAGGGGTCTCCAAACTACGGCCCGCCAGTGTCATCAATCCGGCCCGCGACAGTGAATAGCTTATTGTTGCTGTAATAAGTTGGATAAAAACACAGAATGATAATAACTCGGTTTTATTGACTTGCTAGGTAAAGCTTAATGACAAGCATAATACGCAGAAAATTTAACTTGAGCATAACGACTAACATATAATTGAAATGAATCACACTAACATTATAAACTAGTGAACATCCCGCGGTTACCCTCCGTAGTCATGTTGGGGTAAAGAGTATCGTATATATATGTATATCGATGTTTGGAATATATATATTCTGAATCAGACATGATTTTTATCCTGAAAATCCCTCAGGAACGGAAAAGTTAAATGAACGCGAATGAAACCGCGGGGTATCCACTTGTAAAAAAATACTAATGATATTTATGTAATTGTGATTTTTCACTGACAGTAGTTTGTGGTTAATTGTACCAATTATTAAAAGAGATTTAAAGCGGCAGAAAAATTAAAACGGTTTTGGCCCTTGGTGCTTACTGGAGTACACAGTATGGCCCTAAGGCTGGAAAGTTTGGAGACCCCTGCTTTAAAGAAATCTTGTGTGTGTCTTGTCGAGAAATACAGTGAAGCCTATTTGTCATGGCATCTTTAAATTCATTTCTGGGACCATGAATGTTCCTTTTACAACATAAACACATTCCAATAACTCTTCAGTTCTTTATGAATCAGCTTTTATTATAAAAAATGAAATTTATACATAATATGCATGAAAAGAAATCCATTTCTATTATAAAAGTGGAATTTAATAAGAATCAATGCTCCTATCTAAATAAAAGCACTCATTTAAAAAGAAAAACGAATCATGGTCACGTTATGTGTTTTTTCCTTCGAAGTTTTTGGAGGAAATCGATACCAAGTATTATTATTTTACTATTAAAATGAATTTGCTTGCAGTGTGTATATAATAAATTGCTTTATAACATTTTCATGGAAATTAAACTGGTAAGAGATCGTCTTTTCATATAATTTCTGTTCTTTAAAATGTTGTCATAATAAAAATAAAATAAATAAATAAAAATTGCAAAAAAATTCTAATTATTAGTTTTTAATTTAATACAACAGTAATTTTAACGTATTTATAAAAAACATTACTTTGTTATAACAAGGCATCATATTGTTATAATAGTCTTAAAACCTATAGCACTTAAATTTAAAGAAAATAAATGGGCTTCTACTATGATATCTGGTGAGCATTCAAAATTTGCAAATTCTTATTAGTAATTGTTAATTAAATAAAAACTTTTTTTATTGCTACCAGATGGCACTAAGAATTGTTTGCTTAAGAATTACAAATGGAAAATACACTGAAGTGACAAAAGTCATGGGATAGCAATATGCAAATTTTCAGATGGCAGTAGCATCGCGTAGAACAGGTATAAATTCGCAGTGCTTTCGTAGAGCTTTCATTTCTGTTCAAGTTATTCATGTGAAGAGGTTTTGACGTGATGATGACCGCACGACGGGAATTAACAGACTTTGAACGCGGAATGTTAGTTGGAGCTAGACGCATGGGTCATGCCATTTCGGAAATCGTTAGGGAATTCAACATTCCCAGATCCACTGTGTCAAGAGTGTGCCGAGAGTATGAAATTTCAGGCATAACATCCCTCCACGGACAGCGCAGTGGTCGACCGCCCGCACTTAACGACCGAGACCGGCGACGTCTGCAAAGAGTCGTAAATTCTAACAGACAAGGGACAAGTGACGTACAAGGGACTTGTCTGTTAGAACTGTGCGAAGAAATTTGGCTTTCTTGGGCTATTCCAGCAGAAGACCGACTCGAGTGCCTTTACTGATAGAACGACATCGCTTGCAGCGACTCTCGTGGGCACGTGAGCATATCGGTTGGTCCCTAGATGAATGGAAAACCGTGGCCTGGTCCGATTTCAGTTGGTAAGAGCTGATGGTAGGGTTTGAGTGGGGTGCAGACCCCACGAAGCCATGGACCCAAACTGTCAGCAAGGCACTGTTCAAGCTGGTGGTGGCTCCGTAATGGTGTGGCCTGTTTTTTCATGGCATGGACTTGGTCCTCTGGTGCGACTGGACCGAACATTGACTGGAAATGCTTATGTTCAGCTACTTGGAGATCACTTGCAGCCATTCATGGACTTCATGTACCCAAACAACGATGGGATTTTTATGGATGACAATGCGCCATGTCACCGGGCCACAACTGTTCGCGATTGGTTTGAAGAACATTCTGGACAATTCCAACGAATGATCTGGCCACCTAGATCGCCCGACATGAATCCCATCGAGCATTTATGGGACATCATCGAGAGGTCTGTTCGTGCCCAAAATCCTGCACCGTCAACGCTTTCACAATTATGGACGTCTATCGAGACAGCATGGCTCAATATTCCTGCAGAAGACTTCCAACGACTTGTTGAGTCCATGCCACGTCGAGTTGCTGCACTTCGCCGGGCGAAAGGAGGGCCGACACGATATTAAGAGGTATCCCATGACTTTTGTCACTTCAGTGTATGTGTCAGCTCTTTCCGCATCTGATATTATTTTGATACTTCGCTTCTCGTTTTATCATCGCTTGCGTCTATTGTTTCTATTTTAACTCTCTTATCAAATGTTTTCAGCTCGCGATTAAACTTATTTTTAATATTATTTTTATATTTGAATTTCGAATTCCGTAAAAAGTTTGCTGGCAGGCTGTTATTGATTATGCTTATTTCTTTGACATAAAAGACTTAATAAGTTTTATTTTCTGAAACCGGGCAAAGGCCGGGTTATAGCGTACTAATAATTTAATAAAATAACACCTAAAAAGTTCATTATTTGTTATGGTTTATCAGTATATGAGATTATCTAAATAATTAATTGGTTACATTTTTTTTTTTTTTATGTATATATTTACAGATTCACGGATTTTGAATATGATGTTCAAGAAAGAAAACTAGAAGTTAAAAGTGTAAGATCATTTATAGTTTTTGAAATAAAAAGGATTTTTTGCTACACTTAAATTTTCAATAGCAAATCATTTTTATTTTTCCTTTTTATTGTTGAAAAGATTGATTTTTACGGAAAATAGAATTTACTTAATTTTATTTTTTTTATTACTTTTATTTTGATACTATATTGGAGATTTTTTTCTTTGAGTTTATTACAATGATTTTATTTGGCGCAAACTATTCACTGATCTCTAAACTTATTTTTAAATTCCAGAGTCCTATTGAGAACTTCTTTGTTAAAAAATAAAGCATTGTACGAGGGTCACTCTGAAAATTTTGACATACGGCTAAATGGTACAAGTTTAACTTACCAAATTTTAAGAGTGTTCAAAGCAGTCCCCTCCAACATCAATGCACTTTTGCAGACGATTTTTGCAAAGATTAAATGCTTCACGCCATCCATTTCTTGGAATTGATAAAAAATATGATTTTATAGCGTCATCCATCTCATCTTTGAAATGAAAACGGTACCACGTAAATCTTCCTTGACATTAAAAGTCAAAAGTCACACATAGCAAGATCAGGTTAATAGGGTGAATGTTCTATCACTTTGATGTGTTTTTGTTTAAGAAATCCGACTGTCGATCTTGCCTATGAGAAGATTCATTATCATGGTGAAGCATGAGTCCCCTTACATTCGCTTCTTGAAGAATTTCTGGAAGACACTTAGTGGTGTGACAGTTAGCTGTGACTGTCTTCTGTCCCTCCATCTTGAAGGCTTTGAGCAGTCCCGTACTTCTGAAGAAAATGGCATGCGTCACTTTTTCTCATTGCTCGTTGTCTTTTCACCATTATTGGTTTGGGGTCATGTTCAAAGACCCATAGTTTACTTTCATATCGTGTTGGAACGTCAAAAGACGGTATGTAAGTTTCATCGCCAGTTATGATTTTTGAAATAAGGCGGTGTCCACCATCGGTAAGTAATTTTATGGTTTCTTTGCAGATTCCGACACGCTCCTTTTTTGGTGTTCTGTTAAATTATGGGGGACCCAACGACAAACTAATTTTTCATATGCAGTTTTTCATGAATAATTCTATGTATAGCTGCGAATCCAATGTTAAGTTTCTTCTGTATCATTTGGTAAGTGCAGCGATTATCATCGACTAACATTTTTCGTATGGACGACAAATTTTCTGGAACTACAGCTGATGAAGGTCTTCTTGTGTATTCTTGATCCAGCAGAGAACTTCGACCTCTACGAAATTCTGTAAACCATCTAAATACAGTAGAACGAAATGGAGCTTCGTCTCCATATGCTAGTTGTAGACGTTGAAGGCATTCTTCTTGATTTAACCCTACTTTAAAATCATAGAAAATTAGCGCGATAATGCTTTCGCGTCAATTCCATTTTTCTTTCTCCCAAAATTTATTCTACGACAGCTAAATTGCAATTGTTGCCACAAATTATCGTCTGCGGCCGTAAAAGAGTTCAAATTTACAAATTTAACGAATTTTTTTTTTCTTCCTGCGTTATCGTCTGCCACGTCCAATTTCAGAGTGATCCTCGTATAACATTTCAAAAACACTTTTTATTTTTTAAAACGGCAGCCTGTAATAATTTTTCCATTACAGGTGAAGTCTATTGAAGATTTGTATTCAAATCATCCAGTATTGTAAGTAAAACAAAATTTATTTATTTATTTATTTGCAGAGTTCACAAAAATAATGAACAAAGAACTATTTCATAATGTTTAACAAATATTTAAACATAACATTTTTAATATTAGGCGCTTACATATATTATATATGCACTCATGTATTTTTTACTTAAAATTATTCTAAATAAAATAAACAAATAAATAAATAAAAATATGAAATCTTGTGATGTACAAATTAATTTCAACTATTGATAACAAAATAATAAAACAATGACAAGTAATAAAAAATTAAAAAAAAAAAAAAAAAGCTCTCATCATATATTAGAACTGAATCTTTAATTTATTTATTGTTGAACGCAAGCATCATGTCCCGCATACGTATTAACACCGATGCATTGTGAATAGAGGGCATTACCTGCTGGAAAGGGTTTTAGGTTAAACCGACCAACATGTATGTGTCCCATAGAAGAAAACCCAGGAAAACTTTTGAATTTCGATGCGAGACGCTTCTATACATTGTCACAATCTCCATCGAATGTCTTCGAATCACCGCCAGCGTTAACCCGAATCCTCCTACAATGTTACGACGCGGGCATTTTAATCGACTTATAACATTGATTTGTAAATAAAGAATTGAATTTGTTAAATGAATTCGTAAATCAGTTGCAGAAATTTTTCTCCAAATCATATTCTATAATATATGCATAAACTAAAATAAATACATATATTGATTTAAATTTTCTTCATTTTATTTCAATGTTGGATATTTAAGCTATTGATAATTCATAGCTACAAAGATACTTTCTGTTATTTGTAGCATATTCAGCGTAACCTCCTCAACAACCATGTGACCTCACCTAAAAAGGATGGAAGTCTTAGGGGGAAACGATTACCTTGAGATCTTCCTAAAGTCGCGCCCAGATTCGAAACATTTGGTCAAACGTTCATGTTGAGGGACGCCGCAGTTTGAACATGAAACACGTCTTTTTATCTCCCCTTACAAGTGAGCTGCCAGTCGTCCTTCGGAACGTCGTACATCCTTTGATGTGCGACCGACCGAAAACAGGCATCAGACCCAGCGTGAATCTGATACCACGAAAGCTGATGTGCCCTGCGAGCTAGTGAGCTTTTCTGTATAAAAAAATTCTTTTCCTTCTATTTTGCTACCGCTAACATATCAGCGTTACAAACACTACTACTACTACACCACACCACGCCACACCACATCACGGTGCTTAGAGCTGAGTTGCCCCTTTTACACTTTGGGAATGATGTGGGTGAGAAATCTGATCCGGTTCTGTAACACTCTACGGTCCTATGAGACCGGGACCTACGGCTAAAAGTGAATTCCGAATACCTACAAACATCCATGGCACCGCCTATATTCGAACCCGATACCTGTGGTACCGAGAGTCAGAGCACTAGCCTCTCGGACGTTACAAGCACACTTATAAAATTCCAATATTTTCTGGCAATTCCTTCTTTGTAAACTCATTTCTGTGGCAACAAGTGTATAAACTCGGCCATTAAGTCGATTGGATTCAGGGAATGTATAAAAATGAATGCAAATTAATCTATTTAACAACTCGGAATTGTCTTAAAAAAAGAAAACTGATGAAAATGTCTTGTTGCAGGCGAAATAAAGCTGTGATGCTGGTGTTTTTGAAAAGACCAGAAGTTATCATCTACTCACACAGGCCTCAGTATGAGGTAAGTTTTTGAGCGAAATTCTAAATAAATGAAATAAAACTAGTTTTTTAAATACTAAGTTATCCGCCCCTGACAGATGTGTAGCTTATCCTCCTAACCGATACAAACCAGGTTCAAAATACCATATTATAAAATAAGATCAGCAATAATCTGGGGGACTGCGATGGAAATTATAAGGAAATGCATTATGTTCCAAATATATTCTATTGGGCTCATGTCTGAGAAATAGGCTGTCCAATTCTTTCGAAGGATTCTTCATTAAATAGGAAACTGTCCACTAGCAGAGCACGATGTGGTCCGGCGTTATTATCCATGAGAATGAATTTATCCCTGATTGTTGCAGCGTAAAAGACTGCAATATGCCAGAGGATCTCATCCAGGGCCGGATTTTCCTATAGGCTAACTAGGCTTCAGCCTAGGGCCTCAAGATCAAGAAAGGTCCCTACATTAAAATTGTTAGCAAAATTAGAATTACTCTATTCTGAAAACAGTAAACACTGAATCGAAAATAAGGAGAAATTCTACGCATATGACTCATAAACAAACATAAAAATGTATGGGTTAATTCGGCTCATTGGGTCTGTTCGTTTATCTATGCTAGATTGCACCAAAGTATAGTTCATACGTTCACTATTGATATGGCAAATTTTGACGTGTCTTATGCTACTAAGCTCTGGTTTGTTCTTGCATAAATAAAGTGCAGATTGGAACAGACCTATTGATATCCCGGACTTTCAGTTATATTCGTATTACATCGATAATATGAAATGTGTGTTAATGTTATTAGAAAAGATTCTTATTTTAGGATTGCGTACACAATCATTTGATTCTCGCTTTTTAAGTTCAGTAGGTTCAATTCTTTAGTGCAGTGTTTATAGACTATTGAACAAAAAATGTGACAATATTGATATAGATCACAGTAATGATGTATTTTATTATCTCTCATGTAATTTACAAACTTAAAAATGGGAGGTCATAGGGTCTCGTAAGTGGAATAGCCTAGGGCCTCTTTGCATCTAAATCCGGCCCTGATCTCATCCCTACACCGCTGAGCAACTAATGTTCCATTCCTGATAGTAATACCAGCCCACACCATCACTTCGCCAAATCAGATACTTTCATGCACAAATTCAGGAGTATTCCGTCTATCACGTTCATCCAAGTGGAGAATCCCATTATTGTCAGGTTATACACTGAAGTTCACTGACCCGTCCTGAAGAGCATGTTGCTCCACTCATCTCGTCCCCATTTCAGAATCACACCTTCTGTGGGCAGCACAGTGGCCTGTGCCAACGAAACACACAAACCACAGGTCTGCCTGCATACAAACCCAGTTGGTGGAGTCGATTTGGAATGGTTAGATTCTAAACTTTGGTACCAGCCGTCTGAAGGTACTGTTGGAAGAAAGGGGCTTTCATAGTGCAATTTCTTCTAGCGTCAGTGTTAAATACCGATCCTCATTTTGTGTTGCTGCTCGCTTACGACATTGTGCTAATCTTCGGCGGATATTTCCAGCTTCCGAAAATCTATTCCATAGTTTGGAAATGGCACTTTGAGAAACTCCTAACGCTTCCGCTACAACTGATTACTTTTGAACCGCCTCTAAACGACCCATGGTTCCTCCAGACTACGGATTCATCATGCCGAGACATCGTTGTCACTGTTACAAAACATTCAACGCGTGTCAATTGGTTTTAATCTCCTCCTACAGAAGGAATGCTGAAGGTCGCTTTTCTCTCCTCACCTAAAACGCATAGTTTTCGGCGTCACAGACAAAATTTGAATATTTTCAACTTTGCAAACGTTATAATTTTTCTTTTTACCTCTTCTATTTAATTTTGTTAAAAAAGTTGTCGATTTAATAGTTATTTCATACCAAACTCCCAATATCCCCTAATTGTTTTGAGCAGCGTATTTTTACAATTTTCAAGGTCTAGTTTAAAAAACATCCTTGTATTCAAAATTTGCTTCCAAAATAATATATTGTCCTATAAAAATAATTCTAGAAAATGAATAGGTACCAAAGTATTACAGAATAGCTGAGGACAAGTAATAGAAATTTGTACATTTTAAGCATAGACATGTAAATGTTTTTTTTTCCCCCTTAAGAATAAAATAGCTTCTATAAGATTTTTTTTGTGGATCCAAGATGGCCTCTTATGCACCTTAATGCGAGAAAAGTCTCCTGACACCTACTTGGTTTACCGGCAAAGAAATAACTGTCTTTGCTAGTCATTGTGTTATTGAAGGACACAAATGAATTTTCTCTTTAACAATTATTTTCGGAATTTTGAAAATATATATATATTAATGAGTCACGAGTTTGAATTTTTATACCGACTTCCCATCTCTGGTCATAACATATTTGTGATATGATGATTGTCATAAGTTGAACTAGTAATGTTTCGATGTTTGTTTCCACTATGCATTAGTAAAAACGCATATGCATACAGATTCAAATTTATAGTTGTTCTTTAAAAATGTCTGAAATTCCTTTTATTTATATGAAAGTGAGCCCTTTAAAATGCAGGTAATAGGTATGATGGGCCCAAGTTATGTAGCAATTATTTATTCAATTCTACTATTATTAGTTCGCACTCTCCCCATATATATCTTGTTCAAATTTTCAATTGTTCATGAAATACTTTTTATTCATCCACTCGAGTTCAAATCAATTTTTTTGAACTTGTAGTGGATGACACTGATGTTAATACAGTTTTTTCAAATATTCATTCAGTAATTAAATTTAATTAATTTTAGTTTTTTTAAATTTAAGTTGCATATATCTACCAATAGATGGCGCCAGATAAACTTAAAAAAAATGAATGAAAATTATTTATAAAGGTCTTTCTGCAATACAGTGAAAAAAAGTAGGAACTGACTTAAATTTTTTTTTTTTTTTTTATATTACCTGTTGAAGTTCATGTTACATAAATTCAAACACTAAGAGTTATTTACAAAAAAAAGAAAATAAAAAGGTGTGACATCCAGCCACATCGAATAGTTCTTAGCTATTACCAAACAAGTTCGTTCTATTTATAGAGGGCGCTGCAGTTGCCGATATACGAAAAGAGTTTGTACAAACCTAATTTTTTATATTTCTAACAACGATGAATACTGTTTATCATCTAACCACGAGTTACAGTACAAAAAATGTATAGACTTAATTCAATTGTTACATGCATCTTCTTATGCTTATTGTCAGGTGGGCTCAAAACAACTCTAAATTTAAAACACAATTATTGAGAACCCTTTATATTTTAAGTTTATATTTTACATATATATGATTTATAAGCATAAATAGTATGATTTATAATGTAAAAATAGGGATAAAATAATAGGAATTTTTATACAATTTAGGGAAATAATAATAATGATTTATTTAGAAGTGTTTTGTTTGGTCCAACCGTGTTTCAGTACAAAATAAACAATTTAATCAAGGAAAAACAAGTAAATATAAAAAAAAAAAACTTTTAAGTCAATTCCTTCTTTTTTTTTTCACTATATTGCAGAAAGTCCTTTATAAATAATTTTAATTCATTTTTTAAGTTTATCGGGCGCAAATCTATTGGTAGATATATGCAACTTAAAACTAAAAGACTTAAATTAATGAATTAAATTTAATTACTGAATTAATATTTGAAAAAATTGCATTAACATCAAGTGTCATCCACTAAAAGTTTAAAATGAAAAACGTATTCGAACTTGAGTGGATGAATAGAAAGTATTTTATGAACGATTGAAAATGTGAACAAGATATATATAGGGAGAGTGTGAGCTAACAGAAGGAATTGAAAAATGTATAGCCTTAATTAAATTTTTGCACGCATCTTTTTATGCTTATTGTCAGGAGGGTAACAAAGCAACTTTCAATTTAAAACGCTATCATTCAGAACCCTTGATAGAAGTTTATATTATATATATGTGATGTATAAGAATAAATTATATAATATATAATGTAAAACGAGGGATAAAATAATAGGGATTTTTATAGAATTTAGGGAAATAATAATAATGATTTATTTAGAAGTGTATAGTTTGGCCCAACCGTTTTTCATTAAAAAAAAAAAAAAAAAAAAACAATTTAATCAAGGAAAAATAAAAATAAGGTTTCGTGCATCGAATTTAAACGTGTATATATATATACAGTCCTGTCAGTACTGTTAATCCAGTCACATTAATGTAACCACCACCTACTTTCGACGTCAACGTGGACTAACCAATCACAAAAGGCAGGTGGCAGCACATTGCAGGGGAGTGTATATTCTGGCTTTTGACAGGTGGCCACATCAATGTGACTGGACTGTGTGTATATATATATATATATATATATAAAAATATATATATATACACTGAAGTGACAAAAGTCATGGGATAGCAATATGCAAATTTTCAGATGGCAGTAGCATCGCGTAGAACAGGTATAAATGCGCAGTGCTTTCATTTCTGTTCAAGTTATTCATGTGAAGAGGTTTTGACGTGATGATGACCGCACGACGGGAATTAACAGACTTTGAACGCGGAATGTTAGTTGGAGCTAGACGCATGGGTCATGCCATTTCGGAAATCGTTAGGGAATTCAACATTCCCAGATCCACTGTGTCAAGAGTGTGCCGAGAGTATGAAATTTCAGGCATAACATCCCTCCACGGACAGCGCAGTGGTCAACCGCCCGCACTTAACGACCGAGACCGGCGACGTCTGCAAAGAGTCGTAAATTCTAACAGACAAGGGACGTACAAGGGACTTGTCTGTTAGAACTGTGCGAAGAAATTTGGCTTTCTTGGGCTATTCCAGCAGAAGACCGACTCGAGTGCCTTTACTGATAGAACGACATCGCTTGCAGCGACTCTCGTGGGCACGTGAGCATATCGGTTGGTCCCTAGATGAATGGAAAACCGTGGCCTGGTCCGATTTCAGTTGGTAAGAGCTGATGGTAGGGTTTGAGCGGGGTGCAGACCCCACGAAGCCATGGACCCAAACTGTCAGCAAGGCACTGTTCAAGCTGGTGGTGGCTCCGTGTAATGGTGTGGGCTGTTTTTTCATGGCATGGACTTGGTCCTCTGGTGCGACTGGACCGAACATTGACTGGAAATGCTTATGTTCAGCTACTTGGAGATCACTTGCAGCCATTCATGGACTTCATGTACCCAAACAACGATGGGATTTTTATGGATGACAATGCGCCATGTCACCGGGCCACAACTGTTCGCGATTGGTTTGAAGAACATTCTGGACAATTCCAACGAATGATCTGGCCACCTAGATCGCCCGACATGAATCCCATCGCGCATTTATGGGACATCATCGAGAGGTCTGTTCGTGCCCAAAATCCTGCACCATCAACGCTTTCACAGTTATGGACGTCTATCGAGACAGCATGGCTCAATATTCCTGCAGAAGACTTCCAACGACTTGTTGAGTCCATGGCACGTCGAGTTGCTGCACTTCGCCGGGCGAAAGGAGGGCCGACACGATATTAAGAGGTATCCCATGACTTTTGTCACTTCAGTGTATATATAAAATATAAATATATATATATAAATATATATGTATATATATATGTATATATATATATATGTATATATATATACATATATATAAAAAATTAGACTAAAAAATAATTTTTTTTTTTTTCAACTATCAGATATCGGATTAACTTCTAAAAAAACATAAAACGCTACAAAAAAATAATAAATATATATATATAAATAAAAATTTCTCACCATTTAATTTATTTAAATAATTTTTTTAATACAATTCAGAAATTTTGTTTTAGGACATAGAAATTTTCAGCTTCATGGGCGGGTACATAGGAATGTGGCTTGGAATCTCTCTCATTGCAGTTTTTGATTTTCTTGAGCATGTATCGCTCGTCACCTACTATTGGATGAGAAGGAGGTTAAAAAGGATATGAACACCTCCCAAAAAAGAAGAAAAATGTACAATTTTTTTTTTCAATTTTATCAAAAATAAAACACAGATTAATTTTTTTGTATTCTTAATATTCTATGTGTCTTCATTTTTAGATTTGTTATAAATAAATTTGTGTTTACAGTAAATCCAATTAAGATTACATATAGTTCATAAAAATGATATCTTTCTTTTTGTTATGTATTTAAAAAAAAACAAAAAAACAACACCAGGCTCAAAGAATTTTGCTATTTAAAATAAGTAATTTCTTTCACCACAAAAGAATAGTTAATAAGTCGTGAAAAATTTTAATCTGTCCAATACGTATTAAGTAAAGGTTTGAAACATGCTTATTTCATTTGAAAACAAATTAAATTATTTAAAAAATATAGATGCAAGTTTTTCAATAAAACATTTTTTTTGTACAATATCATAATAAAAACTTGTTGAAATTTGTTTACATGAAATGTGAATTTTGCTTTTGTGTATTTCATTGAATATTGAATAAATGTTAGCTCATTAGAAACAGGGTCAAAAAAAAAAGCCTCAAACAGAATGAGCCAATAGGAAAAAAAAGACATCTTCGGTGAGGTTTCAAATTCGATAAACTAATTTTAAATTTTTAATCATTAAATTTTAAATTATATAATAACAAAAGAAAAAAATCCACATTAACTGTTAATCTTTTACTTTCAAAACTGCTTGACATACAAGTAATGGGTTCATCCATTTCTGCCTTTAAAACAGATGCTACTTTTCCACAGAATCGGAGGTCAAACTATACTTCCCTTTTAATTTCATTAACAAAACAATTTAAATCATAGTAATCGTTTCTTAATTCTTTCTATTAATCGTTTCTTGGTGTCCCCATCGCCAAATTGACAATTGCCAACGGGATAATTTCAACTTGATTCATTACTCATTTTTACAACCCTATTATTTATGTCTTAAATTTTTTTTATAATTCACGACTTTTCTGTTTATATTCTTGCCCTGCAAACTACACATTTCTGATTAATGATTTCTTTGCTATGAAATTCTGTATAATACAAAAAATTTAATTAACAGGCTAAATTTTATGTATTATTATATATAATCAATTATTTATTATTTGAATTTTCCAACTTATTTTCTTATAGTTAAACAAATTTTATTACTATATCTAAAAAAGGAATAAAAACTGTAAAAATCTTCTTTTCTACTAAATACATAGTATACATATGAAATATTACATAAACAATTTTTAATATGATGTATAGTATTATATCACAAAATATTTTAGATATTTTGAATTAATAATTGAATAACTTTACTAAGAAATTATAACATAATTTGTGTATTATCTTTGATGTATATTTAAAAATGAAACTCAATGATAGTGTTAGAACGCTATTCATAATTTTTATGATTATTGTATTATTAAAAATTTCATATAAAAATATAATTTTTACAAACATGGAAAAAAATAACTGTAAATAATTCAATTTTAGAAATTTGAATTAAAGTTGTTATATGAATGGTAAGACCAGAGGAATTTATTCAAAACTGAATGAAAAGCATGTATTAAGAATGTAAAATAAAAGAATTAACACAAATGCATTACACTTCTGTTTTATAATACAAAAGTTGACAGCTTTTATTGTTTTTTTTTTATCAATGAACGAATTCAACAGAACATGCTACACTGTCTAAAACAACCACAATGCTTATTACTAACATAGTGTTGATATGGCTTTTTTTTTTATGTTGCTAATATATACATATATTTCTCACAAACAAAACTACAAGATAATTACATAACTTGGCTTCTTCTTTTGAAAATACTAACACTATTTTCTGATTAAGTCATTGTGAGCAATAAAAAAAATGCAAGATTAAAAAAAATATTTAGACATCAGTTTGTACATAGATCGTTGCAATGTTTTTCTCGTAGCTATACACAAATTGCGTTTTACAATTTTTTTTACAAGCTTGAATTTTTTTAAAGCAAAACTATTACTGTATTAGTTACATCTACATAAGTAATGCTCGATGTAATTGAAAACAAATAATAGTCAAAAATCTACAGTCTGAAACACAAACTTAAATAGTAAAAATGAAAATAGAAGAAAATCAGTGAATGTACTGTACCCGAATCCCTGTTATTAAATAGAAAAAGATCGCATAAATACATGAGTACTTGAGGAAAATTATTTTGTAATTTTTATTATTCACAACCATATTAGAACAACAAAAGGGTAAATCTCATTTGAAGGTGCATATACAATTCAGAAATTTATTACAGCAAAATTCTAACTCTGACATTCTGAGACTGGAGCTAAGTCCAATGCCAAAAAATATATTCAATTGAATAGAATAGAGCGACAGAGCAATTAAACAATTAATTATAATTTTATTCATTTTAACAATTAATTTGAAACTAAAGAAAATTTATAAACCAAGCCGCCAGACGACATCAGGTAAAAAGAGACAGACGAGCAAACAGAAAATGGTTTTTATTTAACTAAAAAAAGTAACTAAATTGTAAACTAAAAAGTAACTAAAAAGTAACATTCATTAATTTTTTGGAAAAATAGCACTCTCAGATAAGATTTCAACCCAAAACAAATTATTATTAAATTACTAAAAAAAATGAAGTGTTCAATGTGAATGGAAAATACACACAATTTACAGAAACGGAATGCATCATTTTAGGATAATATTAGGAACAGAGCCCCACACTCATTAACATCATAACCGAATTAACTAAAATTTTAAACATTTCACTTGCATAGTATAATATTACAAATATTACATAAAATATTTTTTCCCAAGGGCAATTTTTTTTAAAATTTCAATGACCTGAGGTTCAAGAAAAATAATGAACAATTACTTATCAATAATATCAAAATTTTTACATGCTTGAATAAATAAAAATACATCTACACATTTTAAAAATAACACATTCACTAAGTCATGCAAAATTTAAACATGAAAAAAATTACATAAACTCTCGCAATTAAACTAAGATGCATTATTATTCAATTGTAAAGACTTAAACTATTAGTATCTCTTTAGGATAATGATACTATAGTAATTAAGTTATTTTCTTATTCAGCAGCATTAAAACTAAAAATTTATCAAAACTGAATTAATAATTTGAACAAATTTTAAGGAGAATGATTAATTGAGCAGTTAACCCAAAAGGAATTAATTGTAACATCTTGAGGATAACTTTACTTAAAGGATATTGTAAACAATGTTATTTATGCTCTCTAGATGACTGTATCCAAGTCAAAAATGTATCTAACAACATATACTGATAACATGGAGTAGACAGAATAACTTTGTTTTATTTTTTTTTATTGCCAATATAGCACACATAGCAAGATATTTTAAAATGTAAATTGAATCATACCAATGCAATAAAATTCAGAAAACTTTTTGAATTATAGGTAAACAATGGAGCAGTTTTTAATTTTCATTACCTGGCCCATTTCTTATGATATTTGGGGGGTAGAGAGGCAACTAAACTAATTATTCAAAAAGACTGAAAATATTACTCATTGGTAATTCTTTATAATGTTAGTTAGTTATCCATTTTACATATTGATATAACAGAAAATTGCCAGATTACAATCACTGACTCAGATATGGGAATAAATGACATTGAATTTTCATATTAAAATTTTGCATGACATTAAGTGGATTTTTGAACACCAATTCTAAAATAAATTTTTTTATTGCACCTCACGTTATTTTAAAATATATGTATAAAAATTTTTTAATGATAATATTATTAAAATAGGCCTCAAATCAAAAGAGCCAAACTTGTTGCAAATATTCATCCAAATTAAGTCATAATAAACATTGCAATATTTGTTTCTTAATAAAAATAAGGCACATTATTAGTAATTTTCATTTTTGTATAAATAAATTTTTCAATTCTGTCAACTCACATAAAAAAATCATTCAATATAATGTAAAATTTTCACCGAGATATAATTAAAAATAATTTTTTTATGCAGATATTTTATACTGCAATCAAATATAAATTTAAACTGATTAGTGGTATATAAAAAAATAATCAGCCATATAAAACTGTAAATGCAGGCAAAGCCTGTTATTACGTGTATACACGACATTTAAACAAAAACATACAAAATACTGGAAACAACACAACAAACAAGCAGTAACATAAAATAATTTAATAAGTGTGTATTAAATTTTTAATGATTCTTTACAAATGTTACTCAATAAATATGATTATATGTGCTCAAAGCAAAATAAACTATATATATATAGACAAAAAATTTTGAGCAGTTGTCTTGAGATAAAGTTATTAAAACATATATTTTTATATATTTTTTTTTAAAAAATGCCATTATTTTCTATAGATATCACTGTCAAAACCAAAAAGTTCAATAACGAAATACTTTTGTGCATAATTAAAAGTTTTCACTCGTTACAATACCAAACAACAATTAACATCTTTAGAAAAATATAATAATAATACACTATTTGAATACATTATATACAATGGTAATCGGTCAATGTACATCTAAAAATGGCTGAACATTGCATAAAAATAGATTTATGAATGTTAAATTTTTGCTTTATTTATCAACCTGAACAAAACACTAAAAAAAGTGCTCAACATTAGATGCTCAAAGAGTTTTAATAGTAATTCAGCTAATCTAACTTATACGCACTCATTCTGCAATGACAGCTAATTTAATTCTCAATGCTATGTCTTTTACAATAGAATTCACAATAAAAATTTAGATAACATTTTAAGGTATCCCTTATTATTCATGGAAGATTAACTAGAATTGAAAGATAAATTTTTCCCCTCAGTAGGATTTTGGTGAATAATTGCAGATTTTTCATCACAGGAGCTAATTTTTTTTTCGGGCTTATTATTTAAATTAGCTCCACATCATCCGGATTCATAGGAATGAGAAAACACGCTATTTTCAAGTTCTTAACATGAAGAAAAAGAAGGCACTCCCATTAAACCGGATACAATCAATGTGACATGAAGTAACACATAACCTGCATCCCCAAGCCTATTCTTACTACTTACACCGATGTTAACATATGACACATTAACATAAATGTAAGCAATCACCGCAGTTCTAAACATTGACAATAAAAACACTATTGAGGGGGAAAGGATATTTGAGATCCTACAACTAAAGCAAAAAAACTTATCCTTAAGGAAATTTGTTAAGAACAAATAACAGAAACAACAGACATATGTGGTGTTTAAAATGCACCTACCAGGTAATTAATTACCTGAAATATTTCCATCCATACCCATTGTGACTTTACATATGAACTTCAAAAGCTTTAACTGAATTCTCAACAAACGGATTTGTGCTACTTTTACGATTCTTGTCGATTTCCACCCACTCGACATTAAAGGGGTCAACGTAAGGATTGACCGACTTCTCGGATTCTTTATCAGTTCTTTGAATATCTAATATGTTGCTACTGGTGTCAACGGTCCCTTGCGACGAGGCCTTCCAGTTGACCTGGGTGAGGAAATTTTCTGCAGAACCCAAGGAACTGCTCCGCAAGTGAGCGAAATTAGGGCTGGCTCGTCGCACTGGGGGCTGAATGGTTTTGGGAGAGGGCGGCTTGGGAAGGTTAGGAACTCCTATTGGTACTTGACTTGTATGCATTCCTATCCCAGGTGTCCCACTGGAGTAAGGGGGTGTAACCCCCCGGTCTAAAGAATTCTTTCGTACAATGTTTGTGCTACTGGCTAGCCATTCTTCAGCTCGTGAAGAACCTAGAAGGAAAAATTTATATTTTACATTTGAATTACACATACTACTACTATTTAGGGCAGGGAGGTAATCCAAAAAATTTCAGACTTTGAATTGCCAACTTGAAATTCTATTTTAACATTGATTTGTCAAGAGATGATGCCCTTTTTTACAATTTTAGAAATTATGCTAAAAATATTGTATCATCACAATTTTGAATAGCTCCCTCCACCCGAAATAAAAGAAATTCAGATTTTTGCTTGAATGGCTTTATTAATATATAAAAATTAGATATAGTACAGGAATTACAATATCAGATTGCAAATTGATTTTATCTAAATGTAGTTATTTAAAAGTAAGGACATATATATACATTAAATTTACAAGAAGCCAAAATCTTTGCATGGGTTTGTTATAAAAATGGGAGAAGCAATTCTTAATTGGATATATTCATTAAAAAGTGAAGTTAACATACAAATTAACATCAATTTAGATTATTTAGCATTGTTAACTAAAAAGTCAAATATTAAATATCATAAACAAGTATAAATTTAAATTTTTTCTCTTCCACCAAATAAAATTATAATTGCAGAAGAATTATTAAACATTTCCTTTTTAGTTAAGCAAATACATGAAAAATTAAGGACAATATTCTTGAATAATATTACAGCACATCAAAAATATGTTTTAGTAAGAATACTTTTAATTTTATTTAAATTTCAAAACTAGAAATCAATATATATATATATATTACCAGGAATAATTGCACATATAGCTTACCATCTGCCTTTTGAGTTTTGGACATATCTAGATCAAATGGGTCTCCATTGTTATGGCTTGACGAAAGAAATGACAAACCCTGGGAAAGCTGCTGGCACATATTACTAATAACATCCTGCCTTTCAACAAGCGGCGACGATTCAGGTATGGGAGCAACTGTACATAAAAATAAATATCAGTGGAATATTGAAAAGCTACTTATGATTCCAAAGCTTAGAAATACAAAATGTATATCGCTTTTTAATATTATAAGAATTGTATAAATTTCCAACAACACAGTAATTTTTTAATCTCTCTTTCTTGGCAAATGATATTTCTGTTAAAATCTTAATAAATCTCAAAGAGATTAAATTTATGATCTGTAGAAAACTTCATCAATTTATCTCAAATGGAAAGTTCTAATAATTGAAATATTGTTAAAGAATGCACACATACATAAATATTTTTTATTGAATACTGGTGGATCTCATGTAGCGTTTATGTATCCCATTAACAGAGATGTGGACTTTAAGGGGTAATTGCTCAGCATTTGCATGTCATGTGGGAGAAAACTGGCAACCTATTGATTTGAGATGTGCTAACACACATTTCCACAATTGCCATCAAGTATTCTCATTTCAAAAAAGCTGTGACTACAATGTTGCCAGTGAATTCGAGCTTCAGCTTTTCTGTATGCTTAGCTGTACACGCTGTCAGGTGTCAGGCAAGGAAATATATTGCAATTTGTTTACAAAAAATAACAATTAATTATAAACATTTGCCTTTAAAAATTTATTTAAAATTATAACTAAGTCAATGTAACAATAAATAAGCGACAAACTTTTTAAAGAAAAATTGTAATAAAAAGAGTTCTAACTACAATTGTTTTTTAACAACATTCATAATAATTTAAAAGTTCATTCTAAGGGTAAGAGTACTATATATAGTTTAAACCAAAAAATTTATACATGATAAATACAATGTGCATTAGCAGGTATCAAAAACACAATACATATTCTAACTCTATTTTGATAAATGGCACAAAAATACTTTGGGATAAATTCCATTACCTGTAATTCCATTTTGATGTGCAGCCATGTCAGAAGAACCAACAGACATGGACCTTTGTCTTTCTTGCGTGGAAGGTAAATCGCCAATGCGAAGAGACAGCTGTCGCTTAAAAGGCGAAGCTTGATTAAGAGAGCTAAATCCTCTGAAGGAATTTTGTCGCTGTAGCATAGTAGGTGGAGCATGAGGTCTTTCTATGGCATAGGGATTGTGTACTTGTTTAGCTGGCGGGGGATCTATCAATAGGAAATACAATAAAAAATGGGCATATTGAATAATGTAAACAACTGAAAAATTTAATATTGGACTTTCAATTTTCACTCTTATCATTGATACTTAAATAATTAATTATACTTCATATTTTTTAATTAGAAAATCAACTTTTCAATTAAGATTTTTATTTTTATGGGGATAATAATTTAACTTAAAAATATATTTACAATTTGCTTAATAAATTTTCGTATTCTGTATTTTATTATAAGTTATGAATGTCTGTTAAAATAATTATATAAAATAAATTTTTTCAGAAATGATAACTTTCTTTGTAATATGTTGCCACTATATAATAATGAATTTTCTATTATGGCTATGTAATTAACACTTTTTTTAAGACTTTTCACCATTAAGTATCTAAAACATTTATTCGAAGAATATTTTGTATACATTTTCCTATCCAACAAAAAATAAAGAGCCCATTCTTGTTTTAAAAGAAAAGTAAATAAAGAATTTGATGTTCATAACATGTATGTACTCTTAAATTTGTAAAAATGATTAATTGATAATAAAAGAAAAACATGGTTAATATAATAAGTCACATTAAATAAAAAGACTTATTTCTACACATAAAGAACAGTATATTTAAATTGCAACAATCTAATAATATTTTGATATTTTTGATGCTATACTTGAAATATTTAGTAAGTTTTAATGTTGCTAAATAATAATATGTTATATACGGAATCTTTAATCCCATAAAAAAAAGTGAGAATATTTGCAGCAAAATAATGGATACTACATTTCAAATTTATATAAAGTGATTGAAATACTTGTATACTGTTAAAGTATAAAATCACTAACAATGAATATTACATACATAAAAACACTATTCACTACTCAAAACAATTAGAGGGGATTTGCAAAACAACCCTGTAATCAACCATTTTTTCTTAGAAAACTATACATTTCAGGTAAGGAGTGAATAGTATCTGCAGCATTCCTTATTAGGAAAGATAAAATAAAATTGACGTAGATTGAATGCTTTGTAACCATGTGCATATTGAAGAAAATATGATAAACATGAAAACCAAAAACATGACTTGTCATATCAATAGTCAAGAACAGAAACCTTCAGAGTATCCTACGGTGTCTTTCTAGACTATGAAATTAATATCTCGAAAATGGAAGTATTAGCCAAAGATCAAAAGCAAGGTTGCAAGCATGAGATGGCACAAAATGAGGATGAGTATTCAATACTAATGACCAGAAGAAACAATAATATGAAGACCATTTCATGGCATCTTCACAAGTTAAAAAACTGACTCAATCCCATTGGATTATACACTTATAGTTTGACAATGGATAGCACGGGATGGTAAACATCCACTTTATGAAGGAAATGGATGAAACAATGACATAAGGGAGCCAGTTAGAGAGATGCAGCACAAAACGATTTTTAAAAAGTATAATAGTTAAGTGTTGCATATTTTTTATCTAGTTGTTTTTTTATTATTGGGTCATTTAAATTAAAAAATTAAGATTCTTTTATAACAATTAAAATCAATCTTCCTCAATGACATTTCCTCCCCTAAATTGGCACTTTTTTTTAATACCTCTAACTGTGCTACTTTAAAATTTTTCATGCAATCTGTGGTTGGACTATACAGACATATGGAATATCTCAAGAAATCACATCTATTAAATTGCAAGGTTGTTCATTTTGTATGCAAACACAAGTTCTGAATTTTCTTGTTTACTGACAAACACAGTAAATAAAACTTAAGAGTTTAAACTTAAACCCTTTTGCTTATATCTTATAACATCCATGAATTGTATTGTTAAAAAAATTTACCGTTTTTCTTTTATTTTATAATAAAAACATATTTTTAGCGGGATTTGAGTAATTAAAAAAAAAAAAAAATTAAATAAATAAAAGAATATGAAAAGAAAATTTACCAGTGACTTTACAGTCCTGTGGATCCTGCAGCCTTTCAGTTAAAGAACCTTGGCGAAACGACCCAGTGCGTGTAAAAGTGGCATTGGTCGGATCATAATTCACACTCACAGCTTCTTTATCTCGTTTCTGCTTCCGCTCTAAGCACACTGCAAATGCACATCCAACTGCATGACTCAGTCTCTCACCCTGTAATCACAAATACAACTTATTATAACTCCAATTTAATTAATTGTACATTAATCTGAAAATAAAAGCTAATTCAAGATTTTACAGTTTTTAATTTAAAAAATTTTCAAATATAATAAAGAAATATTTATTCAGGAATATTAAAACATGCCTTATAAAATATAACTAGCAATAGAATAATCAAGGCTAGGGTTTGTTGCTCTATGGTCAGTTTTTTGCAACTTTAGGCTAATTAGACCAGGGCCTACAGTTTAATATGAATTCGGAACCACTAACAAACATACAAGCCATCGCCAGGATTTGAACCTGAAACTTGTGGTACCAAAGGTCAAAGTACTAACTAATTGGCTATCATAAAATCAGGGTTAGGAAATATATATTTAATTTGTTTATAATTTTATAGATTGCTTAGGCAGTAATTTGACGATATCAAAATTGCAAAGTATAAATTATTGCATTCGATTTCTTCTTGTCTTGCAATTAAAAAAAAAAATAGGAGAAAATGTTTTTATAGGTTCAGATAAGAAACCTTTCAAAATTAGTATTTTGGACTTTAAAACATATTTTAATTTAAAAATAAAACTTATTCAACAAATGAAAATACAATAGTAAAACTTATTTACTGTATCCTTCAGTGACAGAAATCCATGGCACATCCACCTACGAGTAGTACCATCACGACAAATATAGGAAAAGCCTCTTTCGTGGTTTCGATCCGGTGCACAGAATGACACTTTTTCTATGGTTTGATCCACCAAGAGGCCCTGAAATTCAGATATAAATTAGCAAGAACTCCATGTATAAATTCACACAATTTTTTTTTTTTTTTTTTCAAATTGCTTACTTTTTGTCTCGTCATCAACAACACGAAGTCCATCTCCAGTAACATATAATGTGCCTTTTATAACTCTTCTTCTGGAATTCTAAAAATTATTGAAGATTATATGAATTCATTTATATAAACATTATTATGCTAACAATACATTTTCATAATCTTTTTATAGAGTATTCACATTGTTTAACCAATTCAAATAATTAAGAATGTAAAATTGATTACAGATTTATTGAAAATTATAATTTTATTAGCAGAACTGTGCCACACACACACACCTATTAATACAATGCATATATTTCAATACAAAACTATTCAGTCTAAAATTGTGCATGCTAAAATATTTTCCATACACTTTTTTTTTTTTATAATAGGTATAACCAAAGCCATTAAGTTAATTAAAAGTTTTTTCAATTATAAAATGATTCAAATAATAATAATAATAAATCAAGAATTATATAAATAAAGTTTGATTTTTAAAATAAAATTACATTGGGATTTTTCTTTCTTTCTTTTTCTTACTTTAAAACTGATTTAATTTCTTTAAAAAAAAATATTTCAAACTAATTTCTAAACTACACATTTTAATTACATGTTTGTTAAAAATTAAATTATTTTTAAACAAATATCAATTAGGTTATTAATCTATTAGGTTGAAAGAAAAGTAGTGTAGGATTTAGATTTTATGAAGGAAATATTTAATTTTTTGAAGGAAAAATATTACATATATTTTTCCATGACATTTAACCGTATTTCTGACAACTTTTTGATTCCATCTCGAAAGAACTTTCCTGGTTTTGCAGTAAAATTCTCATTTAGACAATTTTTGATATCTCATACATTACTCAACTTTTTGCCATCAAGAAAATGCTAGAGTGATTTAAACAGATGCTAATCAGATGGGGCTTTGTCTGGACTATAAGGTGGATGAGGTAGAATTTCTCATCTTAATTAATTCTACTTTTTGTTGAATCATTTGTGTGATGTGAAACCAGGTGTTATTTTGTTGAAGAATCTTCATTGTGTTTATTCAGTAATTCAGGTCATTTAAAGAGTAAATTTAATTTTAAATTCTCAAATGCTGACATGGTAGATATTGGAAGTGATAGTTTGGTTATTCACAAGCAGTTCAAAATAAATCGCCCTTTCCATATCCCACCAAATGCAAAGGAAAATCTTATTTAGATGCAATCTTGGCTATGCAGTGTTTTTCTTTTCGACTTAACCATTGTCTGTTTCAAGTAAGGTTTGCATAAAGTATCCACCTTTCAATTCTGCTTATAAAAGAATAAAATACTTTTAAAAGGATTAACTTCATTTCTAGTGACTAGAAGCAAACAATGTATTTGTAGCTGACAGTTTTGAGTTACGTTCTTATGGAACAAAAATACCAGCTCAAGAAATTTTTTCTATTATTTTTAGGTGTTTCAATACTGTAGTTTGCTCACAGTGGAATTTACCAACTAGTTCTCTAATTGTTGTTAGGGTTTGCTTCAAGACTAAAATTTTTTTCTTAAAACATTTTAACATAATGTTGGACTTGACTATCATTTATATTCCTGAATACATAGAAGAAATGTTTCAAGTTGCTTCCATGGAGACTAAACTTAAAAGCATGATAATGCAAATATGCAACTTATAATATTCCATCACTTCTGTAATAAATAAAAATTAAAATATAAGTGTAAAGAAGTTGAGAATAAAGGACATGATATTATGTTTAAAACAAATAACATAATATCGCTTTTTGACTTGAATTTCTGCATTTTAAGTAAGTTAAAAATTGAGCATTACTTTCACCCCAATATATGGTCATAAAATATGTTAGATGTTACAATCTGGGGGAAATTTTTTTTTTTTTGAGTAACTAGAACAACTAAAACAGAATCATAAAACATAACTTTATTAATATTATTAATTAAATTAATTTTGAATTATTGTGAAATGATGAGGGAAAAAATTACCCTTAATACTCGCAGAGCTTCTTCACAAATCTGCATACCTCTTGATTCAAATACTTCTACACATCCAAGGTACTGAAACAATTACATGAACAGATCAGTTAAAATAAATAGATTAAAAGTACAGAATAAAAAAGAATCCATAAATAAAATCACTTCCTTAAAAAAATATATATATAAATTTGAAAAAAATTATGTCATAAATTTTAATGATGTAACATCAAAATAAGAATTAATAGCATTTATTATTCAAAAAAAAAAAATTTTTCTTCTGAAAATTTACTTGATTAAAGTAAAATGATAAAGCAAATATGTGGATTAAAAATATGGTTTCTTACTTTTTATGTGGAGTGAATTTAATCCTGCAATCTTATAATTCAAATAATCTTTTGAAAATTTTTTAAAGTGAAATTACAATCTTGACAGAATTTTCAATTATTTTTTTTATCTTTTCACAACTCACAAATAATTATTATTAGATAAAAAAAAATTCAAATTATCACTAATATATATTAATCTTCCACAAATTAAGCATTTGTTTCTTTTCGCTGTGAAACTCTTTTTTTTTAGATTAGATAATCAAGTTACAAAAGTTTTTCTCATTTTATCAAAATATAAGACATGCCATGCAACAGACCTCATAAAAACTATTATGTATGAAATATAGAAGTTTATATCTTCAGAAAAGGTGTCAATACAAAACTATTCAGTCTAAAATTGTGCATGCTAAAAATATTTTCCAAGCATACACTTTTTTTTTTTTTTATAATAGGTATAACCAAAGCCATTAAGTTAATTAAAAGTTTTCCAATTATAAAATGACTCAAATAATAATAATAATAATAAATCAAATAAATTATCATTGTACATGTATCATTGTAATTATTAATAATCATTGTACAATTCACTTGAAGATTAATTTACACCTACATATTTTTATATTACATTCATAGCCAAAACATTCATTATTTATTTAAGATACTGTTGAAATTAGATAAGTTCCACAATAATGAAAATGTCTGCCTTATTGATTTAAACAATACGGTTTAATTAATTATTTATTATTTTATGCTTTAATTATTAAAATCCATTTATAGATACTAAAAATTAGAAAAAATTTCAAATTAAAAAAAGCAAAAATATTTAAAAATTATTACAATTTGTACAATGATCTGCAAATTCCCGATTAAAAAATTTATCACATAAAAGTGAAAAACCCTTAATGCCTATAAATGTTTTGTTTTTTGTATTTTTATGTATGAATGTTGAATACTATTACAAAATTGTGGTTGAAAAAGCAAAAAATATTTTTTTACCTTGTTTTTTTCTTAAAAACTATAAAATTTTTAACAAACTATATTGTTTTGAAAAAAATTAAAGTCATGCACTTTTGTACTCATGTATTTATATTTTCATATCAGTTTATCATTACTTTATCTAATATGAGTTTTCCATTTTTATGAGGTAGATCTTATTAATAGGTAATTTGCACATTGTTATAAAAATTGTAATATAAATGTTTAAATATTAATTTTCTTTTAAACTGAAAATTTTTTGAATAGTATATTTTGCGAGTGAATATATATATATATATAGAAAAAGTTTTTTCATAATAAAAATATTTCCAAATTTTCTTCATTGTTTCACCACAAAAATTACGCTTGATAAAAATAAAATTGTCCTGTTTTATTATTTAACTGCTAAAACATTTCATTCACGATGATATATATTCATTGAAAAAAAATTGGTAGATATTACCATAATATGTTTTGATACATTACATTTATCAAAGCATGTTATGATAACATCTACCACACTTTTTATAAAGAGATAAACAATATAACAAACTTTTTCCAGCTGGCTATTTATATGATTATACCTATTTATTTAGCAATGCATAATTTATAAAGCCTATTCAGGACATCAAAAACTATCAATAGTAATTTAAATATGTATAAAAAAAAAAACAAGCATATCTCAGAAATAAAAAAAATAATTGACAGTTTTAATACTTTTGAGAACAATTTCATAAGGTATAGACATTATATAAGAACAAGGAATAGGTATCCTCAAGAACATTCAAATTTATGTATGTTGTATTTAAAATGTTTACCTTAACAGGAAAGCTGCATGTGCCAGCCCGCACAGCAGCTTCATCAGCTTGCCACTGATGAGGTTTGCTACATTCTGGAATATGGTCTTTTTTACGACGAAAGCTATCACGTAAACTTCTTCTAAGGCGATCCATTACTGAGAAAAAAATCAAGAGTTTAATTACAAAGATTCAGAACTCATAATTTTTGCACAGAACAATCAAATTTTTTTTTTTGGTTTAACTATATTATAATGAACAATTTACTGTTTAAAAGATTTCAGAAATATTTTAATTGTTACACAATACTTTTTATCTCATAAGAGATAATAACAAAAGTGGCTACAGTAAAGGTATATTTAAAAAGTTATTTCAGGATAATTATTATTTAATTTAAAACAGTATAATAGCTATTAATAATGGATCATTATCAAAGTGTCTAATTGGGCAGAAGTTTTTATAAATTAACAATGATGAGAACAATAATTTTGTTCTCATCATTGCTAATTTATAAACATTTTGGTTTGGTTTTTTTTTTTTTTATAAATGGAATTGCATGGTATAAAAATGTAAAACACACACACACACACACACACACACACACACACACACACACACAGACAGATATATATATATAATAATGATATGATTTGTTATTTAATTTCTGAAATGTCAACAAGTAAAAATATACAGAAGATTGAAAGCACTATTTTTAAAATATGATCTTCAGTTTATCAATTAAATGACAATAATAATATTAAATAACAAACCAATATATGTATTTATAACATATCAGTTAAAAATAAAGGGAAAAGGAAAAACAAAATACCACCAACAAAAGTTATAAAAGGAATTTTCAATAATTTTTATACAAGAAATAAATTTTTAACTAATTAAAAATAAAGCCTTTCCAATTATCACGGAATAATTTATAAATTCTTTTGACATTATACTACAGTATTTTTCTCAAGGTTTTAATATTCTACCATTTTAGAAAGTTTTAAAGTTATTTAATTTAACCTAGTTAGTGTTAAAAATAGTAGTCCTTTATTTATAAGCAAACTTGATACAAAGAAAGGCTCAAAATATATTTTACTGCTGTGCAATAATAATTTATTTCTAATTCACATTCCATAATAAAAAATAAAAAAAAAAATACTTAATTTTTTTTTTACAAAGCAATAATCAAGTTTTTTTTTTTAAAAAGTTCATTTTTAAACTAAATATGACGAGGGAAAAATAAATATTAATTTTTTTATACATAAAATAACAGTAAAAATATAAACTATCTTTATAATTTACATTTATTACTGCAAATATCAACATTAAAATTATGAGCGATTTTGGGACAAATAAAATTTTGGAAAACTTCATTCAGTCAAAGTACAAATCAATACTATTTTTTTGATTTTCTGTTTACTACAAATTAAAAGGGATTGGATTCATATCAAATTTATATGAACACTAACTTAGAATGTATATTTTAATTATGTATGTATTTTGGGAATCACATTTGCATTTTTTTTTTTTCAGATTACATTAATGTTAATAATAATTAAAAACAACATGTAATCAACATAAAATTCCCAGTAATCAATGAATAATGACTGCTACAAAATTGTTTTTTCACATTAATCAATCAAATACAATAACTTAATAAAATAATTGTTAATTTCTTAAAAATAGAACAGGTGGAAATGGGAAAAACAAATCTAAATGTAAGATGTATTAAATGTAAAAGTATTTATTACACTTAACATGGATTTATTTTGAGCAGATTGATGAATTTATTTAAATGAATTGCAGACACAAAAACGCTTTTCTATCCTGTTTCTTTGGGTGTGTCTAAATATTTCAAGAAATTCAATGCATTTATGAGTGATGTTTTTTCCTTAAAATCATCACGTTCAATAAGTATATATTTTTATTCTCTTAAAACTATATTTTAAGAAAATTTACGACAAACTTTTTAAAGTAATTTGCTTTCAAAAAAAATTTTAAAAATATTTTTAACAAGAAACAAAAAAGTCTTTTAAAGTAAAGAAATATAGTTCAATGCTGAAATGAAGTGTTACTCTAAACAATTTTGATTTGATAATTAATTATGTTGTTTCTTAAATAAATTAATAAGGAAAACAACAAAAAACAGATATATAGTATAAAAACAAACGCTTTTATGGGAATAGGGTCATTGAGGCTTGCTTCGTCGAGCTTGTTACTTTAATATACGAAATATAAACAAACAAACAAACAAACAAACAATGTATTCCAAAAAAACATCAACAATATGTCACCAAGAACAGAAATATATCCAATTAGCAAAAAATCCCAGACACATAAGATCCACTGGAAATCACAATCGAGATGTCACATATTCGTGCATTCAACCACACACAAACAACAGTTTTTGAAAACGAAGGCGATGAAAATCTGCACCAAATTAATTGGCGTAGAAAATGTCCCAATCGGAAAAGAGAAAGAAGACGCTTCAGTATAAACAGGAATTTTTTTTTTTTTTTTTTTTAATTATACATTTTTCTTTTCCTCCATTCCGTGGTATTTCCATCCACACCATGGGCAGACCGACCTTCGTTACGAAAGTAGCATAGCAATCGACCTACGCTCAAGGTTCCGTCTTCATTAAGTATGCGAGTCGCTAGAAACCCCCGCTGCCTGTTTACGATATATATTAAAAAGCTTCAACAGAAATGACACCAAATTAAAAAGACGCTAGCACGCGTATGTGTGAATCCAATTTCTTCAATCCACGGGGAAAATCAAAAGTAAAAACTAGGTACCACACAGAGAAAAGACAAGGCACACATGGACTCACCCATTTTCTTTCTAGCTGATTTCTCCCGCAATTCCGAATGGTGATTACCCATGCTAAAAAAACAAACAGAGAGAAGCGCAGGGAGTTCCAAAGTGTCCCCGGTGGACTCTTTCGGTCCGGGTTAGCTCCCCATGGCGACGACCGACGGCCGGACTCGATTCCCGGACAGGTAAAAATCCGTTTTAGATGACAGCTTTTGGCTGGCCTGCTTGCATCACACGCGCATTCCTGCTTTCATCAGAGAAGCCTTGGTGTACAGGTAAACCGAGCGGACAAACCAGTTTTGTGAGCAACAAGGCAGCAGTGCAGTGGAAAAAAGGAAGGTTCTTGGATTGGAGACGTTTTTCCAAAGCAGCTAGATAGCAGCTCCTCCTAAAGGCTGTTTGTTATCGCAAGAAGCATCGAGGAAAGGGGGTAGAGGAGGGTAGAGCCGTGCTTTTTCTTAAAAAGGCCACGTCGGATCAAGCCGCTCGTTCTAGCCAAGTGACATCCAATGTTTGGTGGAAAGGATGAAACCTCTTACTCGGTTCTCGCCGCCGCAGAGCAGCGTGTTTCCGCCAAGTCACACAATTGGTAGGCGAAAGGCAATAAAAGTCACTCATCCGTTTTGACTTCATAAATTACGACGGAGAAAGGAGCAAATAAAGAAATATTTTCAGCTTTGATAAATACTGAGTGAGGCATGCTTTTCTTTTTTTTTTTCTACACATACAATCGCGGACTTTCAAAACACACCCTGAACATACAACTTTCGGAATCTGCTTTTTTGTGTTTATGCAGTCCTCCTTTGAAAACATAGTATACGTTTTTCTGTTACAAATGGCAACGCATATAATAATAATAATATTAATAAAAACTTTTTACGAAGACAGTTTTTATTCAATTCCTTCTATTAGCTCACGCTCTCCTATATATATCTTGTTCAAATTTTCAATCGTTCATAAAATACTTTTTATTCATCCACTCAAGTTCAAATACCTTTTTTTTTTTTTTTTATCTTTGTAGTGGATGACACTTGATGTTAATAGTTTTATAAAATATTAATTCAGTAATTAAATGTAATTAATTAATTTTAGTTTTTTTTAGATTTAAGTTGCATATATCTACCCATAGATGGCGCCAGATAAACTTAAAAAATGAATGAAAATTATTTATAGAGGACTTTCTGAAATAGAGCGAAAAAAATAGGAATTGACTTGAAATTTTTTTTTTTTTATATTACTTGTTTACACATACAATCGCGGACTTTCAAAACACACCCTGAACATGCACAACTTTCGGAATCCGTTTTTTGTTTATAAATATGCAGTCCTCCTTTGAAAATATATACATTTCAGCTACAAACGGCAGTGCATATAATAATAATAATAAAAACGACGTTTTTATCAAGATAAGTTTTATTTGGTTAAAAGCCAATCATGTAATAAATATTTTTTTTTTTTTAAATTTTCAGGTTACCACTGTAGCATGCATGAGGAATATATGTGAACAGAATGCAATCATGTGTAAGGATAGGATTATTTAAACGACATCAGCGCTGAAACATCAACAAAAATTAGGAAACAAACATTATTATTTTACAACCAATTTTTTTTTTTGGATCCATAAATAGAAAAAAAAAAAAAAAAAAAAAATGCCAATTATACATATATGTAGTTCGATCCCTGATGGTATGGAAGGATAAACGTCCGTTTTAAAAGCGGGATGGACGATTCGATTGCTTCTTAAAGGTGCTTCGTCAGATATAGATAGGACACAAAACAGTTTCGAAAAGAAAATAATTAGAGATAAATCTTTTTCATATCATCATTCTTTGGATAATGTGTAATGTAATTTTTAATTAAAGATTACAATTGCTTTTATTGTAATTAGAACCCTTCGAAACAATCTTTTAATTAACGCCTCTCTGTTACAATCCGTTCGACTAAGCCACTCGGCAATTTTTGTGCATAATCGAACTATCATACTATATATGAATGGACAATAACCAATTCGCGATAGCATCATCATACATTTTGGATACATGACGTCTGTTTCATCAAAGGACAATTTTGATCTGAGCTCATTAGCCACAAAAAAGAGAGAGAAGAAAAAAGAACGACAGGTAGGTAGTAGTTTCAACTTTACCCAGAGTGCATCGTGAGCAGGGCCGGATTTTCCTATAGGCTAACTAGGCTTCAGCCTAGGGCCTTAAGATCAAGAGGGGCCTACATCCAAATTGTTAGCAAAATTAGAATTACACTAGTCTAAAAACAGTAAACACTGAATCGAAAATAAGAAATTCTACACATATGACTCATAAACAAACATAAAAATGTATTAGTTAAGATCAACGCGTTCGGCTCATTGGGTCCGTTCGTTTGTATAGACTAGATTGCACCAAAGTATAGTTCATACGTTCACTGATTGCTATGGCAAATACTGACGTGCCTTATGCTACTGAGCTCTGGTTTGTTCTTGCATAAATAAAGTGCAAATTGGAGTAGATTGGAACAGACAAAATGAACAGTAATTTACAAACTGAAAAATGGAGGTGAAAGGGCCTCATAAGTGGAATAGCCTAGGGCCTCTTTTCATTTAAATCCGGCCCTGATCGTGAGACACTCTGCAAACTGCATCTACAATGCGCCACTGTAGTTTTGGAACGACAACATCTAGGGGTATCTGGGGAATCTCCACCGACTTCCTTCTGACAGACCTTTCCGCCCATCAGGAGAATAGTGACCATTCCCGGCACAAACAAGGGAACTTTCGGTTCGACATCTTTTACCGGTTTTCGAAGTTTCATTAGTTCGAGAACCGAAAGCGCTGTTTTTATTTAAATTCAGAATTTTTTTTTTTTTTCGGTTTAAATTGCATTATTTTCTAATGAGATGACACATGTAAGCCCACTCGTATAACAGCAGGTTTCCTCAGAATTCACAGCTGTACCTAATTGTGTTACTTCGTTTTTTTCTTGAAATCAACGATACCTTCCTACTTCACTCATTAGTGAAGAATTCCCTTGCGCACAGCATGTTCATGAAAGAAAAAAAATTCCAGCTGTTTGAATTTCGCACCGAGGGGTGAAAAAGCAAGAAATATTTTAAAAACACTTTCCTTTCAAAAGTTGCATAATTGCCCATTAAATTCAAATTCAGAAAGAAAAAAATCCTTCTACATTTTTTTTTACAAAAATAAAGAACGTCCTTTTACATTTTATATATATTATACAAAATGAGCGAAGAAATATATAACTTTTTGTATACATATTTTATAATATACATATATATCCTTGAGCAAAAAAATATTCACATCTCATCCTTAAATCATTTTAGTAACATATGACTGGAAATATGCAATTATGCAAATTCACTTAATTTTTATTTCCCAATGTTGACTATTTATAACCCTTTGCACTCGAGGGCTCCGCAGCGGAGCCATTTAAAATTTGTCTTCAAGCTCGAGGGCTCCGCTACGCAGACAATGCAAATAACAATATAAATAATGCGTATCTTTTAATGTGTATATCAAACTTACATGTGAATATGATCTTTTCACTAAAGTGGCTTCGAGTTGCTGGTAATACGAATGAAAAAAAAAAACTTCAAGTGTAAAGGGTTAAATTGAATGAACCTCCCATCAAGGAAAAAAAAAATATTTATGCATTTACTTAAGAGAATAAATATATACTACACACTACAAAATATATTAATTTGAATTAACACATTGCTGCACTCTTCACATGATGAATTATTTGAAAATATACATCATTTAAAGGGTTATGCACTTGAAGCTTCAAACAGAAACCTTTTACAACGAAAAATAACACACTTTTTTTTTTTTTTTTTTTTTTTTTAATACTGAAGTTCTAATGAAATTGTAATTATTTTCACCTCTATTAGAAAAATTCATCCACAAAATCTATGCAAAATAACACCAACACATTCTAAATTGCTTCCCCCTCCCCCGACATAATTGGAACATCATCCGCCAAAAATTATTCGAAATTAAAACGAAAAATATACTGTGAAACAGTTGAAATTTTCTGTCATAGACGCTATTAAAAGCACTAAAATTTTCAATTTAGTTGTTTTTTTATTTGAACAGCGAATAAAATAATTTATTAGACCGTTATTATACAAAGTGAAAAAAAAAAAAAAAAACACTTACGAAGTCATAACTTAGTACATTAAAATGATCTCAGAAACTAATGCACACTTCATTATATTCTTTAAATATATATATATCCTACACTCAGGGCCGGATTTTCCTATAGGCTAACCAGGCTTTAGCCTAGGGCCTCAAGAACAAGAGGGGCCTACATTCAAATTGTTAGCAAAATTAGAATGACACTATTCTAAAAACAGTAAACACTGAATCGAAAATAAGGAGAATTTCTACACATATGAATAATAGACAAACATAATAAGTAATTTACAAACTTAAAAATGGGAGGTGAAAGGGCCTCATAAGTGGAATAGCCTAGGGCCTCTTTTCATCTAAATCCGACCCTGCTTACACTAATATTTTTGTAATACAGAACTCAAACTTTATGAGAGAGAGAAAAAAAGAAAAAAAGCCACCAATGGTTTTACCTTCACATGAAGAATGTCACTCATTTTCGGAACGAGACATGACGGTGGGAAAGTAACTAACGATCGCAAGCGGAATATCCATTCACAAATAAGGTGTAATCCAAGCGGCAACTTTTCTCCTCTCCGCCCCACACACACAACTAGTTAACGATTACTTACTTTTCGGAAGTATCGATCCTCCTGTCATCTACACATCATGGAAACTCGAATGCAAGTGTCAAAAACGCAAAGTTCTTCTGCAGAGTGATTTAAAAGACCTCCACAAGACTTGGAGCTCACCACGTAGGTGGAAATAATAACGAAATCCTATTGGTGTTTTAAACACCTCCCCCAAAACGCATTCACGTTTTGCTAAAAATCAATTAAGTATTTAGTCTGCTCACCTGTTCTCGCCCACTGATGAGAAACACACTTCAAAATGCATACGCAATAACGCCATTCTCTTTCAAGAGTTGAAAGGCGAGCAGCTTTCCATCACAATAGCATGACGTCCCGCATTAAAAGTTTTCGATGAACTCAATGAATGAGAAAATCTAATAGAAGAATTTCGTACAAGTCAATAAATTTTTGTTTACTTTTCAATCTGCACTGCACTTTCAAAACTATAATACTAATAATTTTATAATACTAAAATCTTGAAAGCTCAGCAAAATATGACTATTAGACAAATAACGAATGCCAACTGGTTCATGAGAAACGCTGATATTCAAAGAGCTATCACCCTGCTACCTCTCAAAAGTACTGGGAAATACTTGCAGAAATATTCTTCAATAATAGTGACAACCACCAACATCTGGCCATTCAAGAGATCGAACACTATGAACCGCAATCTAATTTTAAAAGACCTAGGAATATTCTGCTCTAACCTGTCTACATTCAATTTTAAAGTGTTGGATATTTTCAATCCTCATGATTTCTTTTAATCTATGGGCATTGCCAATGTTTTCATTCTTTTATGTTTGTCATTACCGGAGATGAGGTCCCTGACGGGGTCAGTGAGCTCCAATAATAATCTCTCTCTCTTTCAAAACTTAAAAGGTAAGTTCTTGCAACTTTCCATCGGAATAACGTCCTATTAAAAAAATGAAATGACACATTGAAAAAAAACCCAACAGAGATACAACTCAATGGCTGATTTTCGTATTTCATATTTCAATTCACATATTTGCTGACTTTCAAATTCATACAACTTCTATCAAAAGTCGAGTTCTTGCAATTTAGCACCAGAACAGCATCACATTCCTATTCATAGGCCTGAATGGTCGAGTGGCTAGCACTCTAGCGCTCGGTATCACAGGTTTCGGGTTCGAGTCCCGGCGGTGCCATGGATGTTTGTAGTGATTCGGAATCCACTTTAAGCTGTAGGTCCCGATCTCCTATGTAAGAGCATCACGGAGCAGAAGTCAGACTTCTACCTACGGGTGTTCCATCAGAACAGGAGCTGCCCCCCTTCCCTCCATAATAAGTAGACTACTCACGAGATGCCCGTCCCGCACTGAAGGACACTGAGGATATGTCAACAATAACAACAACGTTCTATTGAAAGTTTTCAATACACTAAAATGAAGGGACGAGGACACAGAATGCACGAATTTCACACGAGTCAATACGAAATTCACATACCTGTACGGTCTCAAATTCACACATTAATGAATCCACCGAGTTTCTTTCAGAAGTAAAGAGGCGAGTTTCGCTTACGATAGCGTCCAGTTCAAGTCGAGACTTTACGCTTTTTGGAGTAAAAATAAAGCACCAGGTGTAAAAAAAACCAGTTCCGACCTAAATTGGAAACACCGAGATGTGCTGTGTATGTATTATGTATTTTCAAAAATAGCTCTCGAAAATAATCGGCCCTTTACAGCAGATAAACAAGTTTGAAAAAACACACACATTGAAAACTCACATCACGAGCTCTCAAGTTTTAATGGATAATGCGTATAAAAATACAACAACTATTGTAATTTAGATTGCGATTCAACTTCTGAACAAAACACGAGATGATTAATAAAAAGTTCCTAACTTGAATTCCGACAATTTTCTTTTCCTTTTTTATTTCCGTAACTCATTTTTTTACACTACCTTAAATCACCGAGTTATAAAAGTTACCAAACCTACCTTTATTACCGAGTTACAAACACCATATCGGAAACTTGATCTGTCTTTACAGACAGAAGATCAAGTTTTAGATGTGTTTTTTTATTCAAACAAATTTTCTTAAGGACCGCGCGATAACAATCTGTTTGAATTCAGGCGAGATATGGTTTAATGTGAAGATAATGCACCGCTTCCACATGGGAATGGCATTCATTTGAATCCTATCTCATAACTCCAAACATGAAGGCGATACTGCATATTTCAAAGTAATAGTGTCTGTTTTAGTACGCCTATACAATTTTATGGCATTAGATGAATCTCAACAGCCTAACAGATCAATGAATCGCGACAGGTATGACATGAAACAGCAATAGTTTGCAAGATGTTTTCAACTGTAACAATTTTGTCTTATTATAGTTGTTAAATATATTTTGGCAGTATGGTGTTAAAATAAGTAATATAAAAAAAATTGTTTTTAAGTCAGTTCCTACTTTTTTTTTCAATATATTGCAGAAAGTCCTTTATAAATAATTTTCATTCATTTTTTAAAGTTTATCTGGCACCATCTATAAGTAGATATATGCAACTTAAATCTAAAAAAAAACTAAAAATAATTAATTAAAATTAATTACTGAATTAATATTTAAAAAAACTGTATTAGCATCCAGTGTCATCCACTACAAGTTCAAAAAAAAAAAAAAACGTACTTGAACTGGAGTGGAGGAATAAAAAAGTATTTTATGAACGATTGAAAATTTGAACAAGATATATATATATAGGGAGAGTGTGAGCTAATAGAAGGAATTGAAAAAATGGCATATTCTATTGAACCCAAATCACATACCTAGTAGAAACTGAGAACACTTAAAAACATTTTTTTATTCACTTAATAAAGCGAATAAAAAAAAAAAAATTTTAAGTTGTTGACACACTGAACACATTGAATTAGAAAAATAAAAACAAGATATACCAGACGAACATTTTAAATTATTTAATTATTAAATTATTTTGTAACAGTATTAAAAAAAAAAACACCCTTTTTTTCATGTGCAATATAATACACATTCGATCTTGCTAAAGCATGTATTACTAACAAAAAAGGCATAGAAGTAATTTCAATAAATATCAATGCAAAAGAAGTTTCTCTACAAGTTCTTGTAGCGCTGGTTGTTTCTTCATTATTGGAATCAAATTTCCCAAGCAAAATAAAATGTCCCCTCAAATGAAATCACAAGTCCAATATAAATGAATTTGACGGGCACCTTAAATAAATATCTAAAAAAAGTTTGAAGCACTCAATTCATTTAAAAAAATAAAAAATTATGGAGCATAAAATATACCTTAAAGTGGACCAATCCAAGTAATCAACACTGTCAATGCAAAGTGGTTAAAAAATTTACATTTTTTTCTTTTCATTACACTCAGCAGATTCAGAAAAACTGAAAAAAAAAAAAAAAAAAAAAAAAAAAAAAAAAAAAACCACACAACAAATTCAAACAACAACAAAAAAAAATAGTTAATTTATTAAATGAAGAGCGATAAAAGGGTGAAAACATTCAAAAATCAGCAATGAAATATGAATTGCAAAGAATTCATTGCCAGTAAAAAATTTCCATAATATAATTCAGTAGGATGAAGAAAAGTTCAATAAATCCGAAAATAAGTTAGCTCTGTCTGAATAAATGAATTCACGCATCGGTTATCCGAAAAATTCTGTGGTGAAGTCAACCTATTTGAACACATTGAATTAGAAAAATAAAAACAAGATAGTATAGCAGACAAAAAACGGATTCCCAGAACTAAAATTACGCAATAGCTGTGAGAACGTTGACCTATGATTATTTATTGTTTTTAGATAAAGTAAATACTTAGTTTAGACGTTAAAAGTTTTTGTTATAGGTTAACTTATTATTGGTAGACTATTATTATTTAGAAATTTGAAGTTTAAAAAAAAAATACATTAATAAGTAGAAAAAAATTCGTGCGCTTCCATGAAAAACAAGTAATATAAATCAGTAGGAGAGGGCCTTCTTTGGGTTAGTCATTCACCTGATAATTATAACAAGTAATAAAAAAAAAAAAAATTTTAAGTCAATTCCTACTTTTTTTTTTTTTAATATATTGCAGAAAGTCCTTTATAAATAGTTTTCATTCATTTTTTTTCAGTTTATCTGACGCCATCTATTGGTAGACATGCGCAACTTAAATCTAAAAAAAAAACCTAAAATTTATTAATTAAATTTAATGAATTAATTAATATTTGAAAAGATATTCCATCCACTACAAGTTCAAAAAAAAAAAAAAAAAAAAAAAAAAAAAAGGATTTGAACTTTAGTGGATGAATAAAAAGTATTTTTTGAACGATTGAAAATTTGAATAAGATATATATTGGGAGAGTGTGAGCTAACAGAAGGAATTGGGGGGGAAACGTTCTTTTCAAAACTATTACGGTTAAAATAAATAATAATACAACAACAAAAATAAATCATTCTATCCCGTTTTCTGAACATTCAAAACGATTTTGAAAATCAATGAAAAGGCTGGGGGTAAAGAACCGTGACTTAATATCACAACATTCATGACAGGAAATAAATTGGAAACATCTGTATTTGAGCAGAAGAGAAAAACTTTGAAAAAAGTATTCTGACTTTGAGTGGTTGATTTATCTGCCAATGTCACTCTTCAATTTAATGTCCTTTTCTCATCTGAAACTTTTTTTTTTGGGGGGAGTGGTTCTAAATAGGTTTTTTCGTAGGGGGGGGGGGAATAAATATAAAATTATTACGTACAGAATATCGAAATACTCATATTTCTGACATCAATGAACAAGTAAATCGCATTTGGCTTTTGATTGTGTTTTATAGTGACAAAAACGCTAAAGAAAATGAAAAAAAAAACGTAGTACATGATATGAAAGGATTTGAACGTTAACTGTGGTAGCATTGTTGCTGTCGAGATATGCAGCAGAAGCAATTATAGTCACATACAATGTGATAATTGAAAATATTTTTTGTTAAGACCTTACAAAAAACTTTAAATAAATAATAATTAATAAATTAAATAAATAATAATAAATCAAATTAATAATTAACAATTTAAGAAATACTTTGACTAAAGAATAACTAAAGTAGAGAACTACTAAAGAATAACTTTGTTACTAACTAAAGAATAACTTTGTTACTTAAGAAATAAATAATTGGTGTGGAAATTTATTAATGCACGATTTGGGGTAGGTTTTTTTTTTTCTTTAGACTGCAAGAAGCCTACGTATGAGCTGAACATCACAGAAACCTCAATGGCGAATATATTTAAAATAGCTTTTCTTTTATAGCTGCGAAAAAATACATAATTGTCATTTATAGAGTTACAAATTTCGTATAAGGTGCAAAACAAGCGCAGAGATATGAAATAAAAAGGCACTTTCGAACTCCTCATAATATATTGGAAAACGAATTTCATAGAACTGGGGAAGAAATCAAGGAAATTCTTGTGAATAGGTCCAATAAATTAGAGAAATGAATATCAGTTCTAAAGACTCATAATGCTATTTCATGAGTCTCCCGAAAAAGTTGACGATTCTGCAGAACTAGGATGAGATGGATTCAAACTTAGAATTAGTATTATTTACTTTTTAATCCTATCACTTCTTCCAAAAAACCTTACTTGCAATTTTTATCCAGGTGATTTAAAATAAATCTTTCAAAAGAATAAAATTAAAATTTTACCTATACTTAAGAATAGGATTTTAAAAGATTTAGTAATTTTAAAATAAACCAATGAAATTGTATAAAAACGATTGTAACGTATACAGTTTACGTGTAATGAAAGACTGAAAAATATAACGGAAAGAAAAAAAAAAAAATGGAAATGATCATTCTAATATAAAATCTTAAATTTTCGCTTTCGGCTAATATATTCTTAATTTAAAAACAATAATAATAAACAAAATCCACTTTTTTGAGTCAAATCTCATGTTAGACCACTCGATTAACTGAACATTAAAAACCGCTTCCAATTTAAAGAAGAGCGACATAAAGTCAACGACAAGAGAACTCTTCGTGCACCGTTCATTAAAAAGGCAAGAATGTCCCTGGACCCGCGGGCGCCTTTCGCAGGTAGATGAAAGCAATAAAAATTCTGCACATCCCTCTCGCTAATTGCCGCACAAGCAGTGGGGGGCTCATCTTTCCAGCGAGGCTGTGACCTTCGGCTGCTGCCGTTGCATCACGGACCCAATAAAGGCGGCTCTTTTTTGCACAAGACCTGCACTCGCTACTGGAACAGTAGTGTGTTGAACTTTCTTCTTCTGAGAACATACTCTCGCACCCAGCGCCTTCTTCTTGCTGGTGCTACTATCTGAATTGATTAACGTAATTACAGGTTTCATTTCTGTTAAGGTGAGACATGCGAACTGGGGCTTCCAATGTTGCCTTCACAATTCGTGAAAAAGTGGGCTATTACAACAATTTTTGGTTTTAATTTCCAATACATCAACTACTCAGATCCACAATGAAAAAGTGTCAGTGGAATAAGCTGTGCTTCTTACAGTTTTTTTTTTTTGGGGGGGGGGGGTCTATCAATCGCAATCTAATTTACATACAAAATATAATACAGAAATCGCAATCGACTTTAAAAAATTTTGATTAATTTTAATGATTTATATGAGTTTGCAAAACCATTTAATTTAATTTAATGAATACAGTATAAGCTATGACGTTAAAACAATAATCCCGAAAAATAAGACACATCTATCCCTGCACTATTCAACTCAATGAAATACGTGAAAGAAATCTTTTGATAGAAAGCAGAAACATTATTCTAAGGACTTGTCATTTTTTTATATTATATCAACTGTCCATTCATTATTGACTCGAATTAAAAAAAAAAATGTCATTTGTACAAAAAATTTATGAGTTAATGAAACTATGAGTTAACTAATTTATGAGTTAAGTACTGATTGTCAAAATTTCATCGTTCAGTTGAGTGTAACACAATAGGCAGAAGAAAGATAGGCTTTGTGAAGAGAAAAAAAAAATGGATTTCCTTTTTGGAATCAACACTTCAAATAGCATAAAAATAAGTCATTAAAATTTAAAAAACTGTCGAAAAGTATATTTTCGCAGAACTGTGCTATCCAGCTTCATGGTTGCGGTGACAAAAAAAACTAGGAACGGCAATTTTTGATTTCAGAATTCATAAGACGCGTTAATAAATTAAAAATTAACTTTAATTGGTTCATTAAACTGACCTAATATACATTAGATACACACTTTGGCAATGTGGTAGCAGACACAAAAAAAGGCACCTGACAAAATGGGGCTTGTACGATACGAATTGACTATTGAATTACGAATCGATTCATTAATTTAATCGGATATCTTCGTTTTTATCAAAATGTAGTCATAAAAATTCTGAGAAGATGGGTGGATAAACTCTTGCAAATCCGTTAATAAGTAAATCCGGTACGAAATACAGGTATGCCTCAATTCATCAAGAAGGTATGCCTCAATTCATTCAATCAAGTATGCCTCAATTCATCATTTATAAGAACTAAGAGAACCTGACGCCAGGTTTTCAACCAGACAGCTGTTTAAGAATCACGAGAAAATCGACCCATGCACTCAGTGATTTTATTTCTCAATTGATTTATTCATCGGATCCAATAAACATTGATTTCATTTTGCCAATGTGCAATTCTAGAAAATCAAAATTAAAGCTGGGCATTACATCAGCAGAAGATTGACTGACAAATTTACATGTTAATGAGTTAATTCATTTTACTCAGAATGCATTTTCATTTTTTGGTGCGGTTTAAAATATATAAAGCCAAGTTGCAATATCTTATCTTCAGGAAATCAAGGAATTTTCAGAAAACAAGAGAAAGCAGCCAATATAAACTAATGTCTCAATTACTTAATTTGAACGGAAATCTGTTTTTTTTTTTTTTTTCCTTTTGATTCCTCAATGAAAAATATATTAGTTTTCGTATTGTACAGAGGAATTGCATGAAAATAAAAGGAATTTGTCGTTTTTACTTCTTTCAAAACGATAGAAACAGTTCTACATATTCTATCAGAGATGAGATGTACTTGAGCATTTTGAGCAAAATGAATTTTGGGAATCAAAAGGTTTCTATCACTGCAATGTTATTGAAAAAAAAAATGTCAATTCTATAATCAACATTCATGATAAAAAGTAATGCCGTAACACAAGGCATAGAAGAAACTGTTTTTTTTTTTTCCTTCCAATTTCTCCATAGTAACAGCTGTCTGTGACTGTTAGAAAAAATCCCTTGATAATTACGAATAAATATTTCCAGTAAGTGATACACACTAACCAGATGGTTTCCATCAACATGTGATTGCAAACAAGCCGTGCCCAATTCAAGTCGACTCTCAAACCGCCTTGATGAATAAAAATGAATCTTTTGCCTTCTTTAGACCTAGAAAGACTCCGGCTGATGTTCTAAATAAAACCCACCATAAAATCGCAGTCATATTTTGTCACTGTCACAGTCACCGTGACAGCTGAGATAAAAGTGACAGCTTTCCATGTACTTTAATGAATGCAACTGAGAAATCACTTTTTAAACATTCACAACAAAATCCCATCCACTTTCACGCGTTGCAATATAATTAACCCTTTGCACTCGAAGTTTTTTCATTCGTATTATCAACAACTCGAAGCGATTTTAGTGAAAAATCATATTTACATGCAAGTTTGATATACGCATTAAAAGAAAAGCGTTATTTATATTGTTATTTGCATTGTCACCGTAGCGGAGCCCTCGAGTGCAAAGGGTTAAAGACATCACATTCATTTGATAAATCCAGTTACAAATCAATGTAATAGAGAACTAAAAATATGCTGAAAATAATCACTGAAAATCCGATGTTTACTTACAAACCAGAATGGGACACTTTCTATTCAATTAAGCAAAATGCTCTGAAAGGTCATTATCTTTTCGCTAATCAGCGCAAATAAATAAAGTGAAATGCATCTAACTTACCGTATGTCAATGAAACGCGACCAGAGCGGACGCATCATTTGAGAGGAAGCGAGTCATTTTGAAACGCATCGCTCAATTATTTATCCAGCGGATATCATTAAGTGATTTGGATCTGGCGCTACGACACATCGTCCATTACAAATATTTATAACAGTTCATTTAACCCAGTAGTGTCAAAACTAAATTGCCATAACGCATTTTTCATGATCGGAAGAATAATCAGTTTTAATAAGAAAATGTTTTTTTTTTTTAAATTATTCAATAATTCTTACTATCTGCCAATCACTTATTTAAAATGCCTTCCATATTTATAGCCCATTTTCAATTGCGCTTAAATCTGAACAATATTATAAAAAATCCTTTTCACTCTATTTTGGGAGAAAAAAAAATAGATTGAAATTTTCTATAAAATAATCCCTTCTTTTTTTTTTTTTTTACCTTTACGAGAAAATCATTTTCTATCTTCCATCATTTTTTTAAATACTTATATCTTGATTTTCGCGTTCATTTTTTAATTACTTATTCTACACAAGATATAAAAATCCACCATACAATTAAATTAATTCCAAATATCCCATATCCATTACGACGTCGCAATTTTATGATTCAAACGGTATGCTAAGGTCCGTTAAAAATTAAACACTACATCTGTTGCCCTGATAAAATATCATGAAAAATTTTCGCTTGTTCGTTCAATGTGTGACAAGCATTTTCTGTAAAAAAAAAGGGATCCTTGCTTTCTGTTTTCTCATTTTACTATTGACAGATCCATCTAACAATTTACGAAATAAAAAAAAAAAAAAAAAATATATATATAAAAAACACTTTAAGAAACAAATTTTATTTTTTTGCATTATTAAATTACTTTTCTGATTAAATTATGAATCTGAATTTTGATCAGTTTTTTTTTCCTCCATAAAAATAAAAGGAGTTATTCATTTATAACTGATAAAAGCAGATCTGCCATTGAGCATTATAATTAAGGATCCATTTTGAAATATTGTTATAGAATTATTTGCAGAAAAAAATACATTAAAAGCAGAGATCCTTCAGCATTTCTTCAATGAAAAAATGAATTTAACAGTAATATGCTACACGAATATATAAAATACACACAAAAAAAAAAGTTATAAACATTAACTAAAATCACACTACAAAAATATAAATATTTACCTAAGAAAAAAATCTCAAGTACCCAGATCAGAGTGGATAGCCATCCGTCATAACATTCTAAAGTAATAGGAAAGCTCTGGAATAAAAGTCGCCAAGTTGGCTGCCAACCAAACGACAGCACTATTTCACTACAAATATTCCAATTTATCCAGAGCTATTTGAATATTTGACCAACTATTATAAAACAAGCGATGGGTTATGAAAAAAACAAGGGAAATTTTATGAGTTGGCTCATATTTTCTTTCAAAAAATTTCCATAAAAGTTTTTTTTTTTTTTTTAATAATCCCTAGAAAAAAACATTTAAGAAAAATAAAGCACCCACAAATGGCACAATAGCAATAAAAACATTTATGCGAGCTATAATCGACTCCTAAAAGGCGTCAATACCACTTCATTTCTTTCCTCGGCTGTAAATCAATTAGTTTTATTTATTTATTTTTTTTTTTTACGAGGATTATGTGAAGAAAAATCGATAAACAACGTGTGACCTTGCACGTTATTATTTCGGGAGCAGACCAGCGTCGCTGTAATACGAACATTTCAGAATTAAGTAGCCGATCTGTTTAAATAAACATTAATAGGAAGAAAAGAAGTGAAATTGCATAATTGTGAAAATGCAAATCTTTCTCTTCTTTTTTTTCAATTCCTTCTATTAGTTCACATCTTGTTCAAATTTTCAATCGTTCATAAAATATTTTTTATTCATCCACTCAAGTTCAAATACATTTTTTGAACTTGTGGTGGATGACACTGGATGTTAAAGAAGTTTTTTCAAACATTAATTCATTAATTAATTAATATCATAGACCACCATCAGCTTCATAAATTTGAAACGAAAAAAGAAAAAGCGAATAAATAGTAACCAACAAAAATAATAGTCCAACACCATATATAAAAAGGAAAATTGCAAGGGAATTCGATTTCTATTTTGCCACTTAATGTTGTGATTCATGTGTATATGCATTTATATAGTAATTGTAATTATTTCATAAAACGTCACTAAAATAAAATTTTTCTTTGTTGACCTAAGTGGGAATTGACTTTAATTCTTTCAATTCCTTCTATTAGCTCACACTCTCCCTATATATATTTGTTCAAATTTTCAATCGTTCATAAAATACTTTTTTTATCCATCCACTCAAGTTCACATACATTTTTTTTTTTTTTTTTGAACTTGTAGTGGATGACACTGGATGTGAATACAGTTTTTCAAATATTAATTCAGTAATTAAATGTAATTCATTAATTTTAGTTTTTTTTTTAGACTTAAGTTGCATGTATCTACCAATAAATGGCGCCAGATAAACTTAAAAAAATGAATGAAAAATATTTATAAAGGACTTTCTGCAATAGAGTGAAAAAAAAAGTAGTCATTGACTTTAATTTTTTTTTTTTTTTTTTTTATATTACTTGTTTTTAATGAAAATGTTTTTGAAAGTAAAAAAAAAAATTTAAAAAATTTTCACTTTTTTTCACTCACAAAAAGTTTTCAAAAAAAAAGGGGGATTTTTTTAATTTATATAAAAATCATTCATTTATTTGTGTAACTGAATATAAAGCTCAAATGGTATAAAATAAGAGCATGACATTTTTAAAAAGGTTAAAAGTTTCTATCTTGATTAAATACTGATTCATGATGACTGTGAAATGAATACATAACAAGTTAAAAGAAACAATAAAAACACATACAAGAAAGAATTCATAAATATTTTACCTTTAGTAGGATTTATATTTGTTTTGGCTTTATTCGACATAAGAATAAACGATGATCAAAGCATTAGCATATTGAAAGTCAACATAATTCATTAAACTAATCACTCTTGAATGAGATTAAAACGACATTCTCTGTTCGATTTTTACATTTCGACTTTCTTTTTAAGTCGAACACTTAAACAATTAAATCGTGACGAAGATTAATATTAACCCGATAATATAAATTGTGACTTGCATATAAATTCCTTTCTCCGAAAATAGGATTGTATCGTAAACTAATTTTATAATTGTTTCTTTTCAAATGATAAGCATAGAATTAATGTTCCTTTGTAAATGATTCATTTGCAATTCAGAATTCTTGGATTGTTGACTTTTATACTCATGCATACATTAAATGCGTCCACACGTGCCTCAAAAAATAAATAAATAAATAAAAAAAAAAAAAATTGTGTTTCACTTAATAGTAAACTTTTTACATAACACGCTATTAAGATAAAATAGTATGTGAATATTGCATAATAAAAAATGCACAAAACTGTATACGGTCCTATAATATACTGATTCTTCAATAAGCCTGATAAGCACTTGCCAACTTTTCATCTTGTTGAAATTTCAAACAATTTTAGCTTCATGAAAGCTTCATCCTGCATTTTGGCGGGGCCTAATGGCCAGCGCTCTGGTGCTCGGAACCACATGTTTCGGGTTCGAGTCCCGACAGTGCTATCGATGTTTGTAGTGGTTCACAATCCTAAACTGTAGGTCCCGGTCTGTTTAGCCTAAAGTGTGCACAAAATGACCATAGAGCGACAAATCAAATCTTCAAACCTCCATTTGGCTGGCTTTGAAACTTAAAAGATTGGGAATGACAAAACAATGGGCTTGTTTGCAATTTCAACACGGAAACATTCGTATCTAAATACCATATTTTAACAGGATTGATGGAAAATAATTATTGTTTAATGATGAATATAGCGATAAGAGGATTATGCTGAACAATCGTAACGATAATTTTATCAGTTAAGGGGAAAAAAAAACACGAACTTTTTACCGTAACATAAATGAAATATAACTTAGCTTTTAAATTTATTTGATTAAAAATTGAATCCCAACGATTTTAATGAAATTTTGAATTCGACGACGAATAACATCATAAAATGATCGATGATTTGGGCGACATAAATGCAATTATATCAGTACTCCTCCAACAAATGACTTCTTACTGGATGGAAATAGAGTAGAATGCCTTTAAGTCCCCGATGAGTCGAAAATCTCCAAAACTCGAAACATTTTTTTGTTCCCTTCCCGTCAAGCTCCAAAACCTCCATTACTCGAAATTTCCACCTTCTACAAGCCGAAATAATGAGTCAATCCCCCCGAGCCATTTTGGTATATATTTTCCCCCTTAACTCGGAAAAAAAAAAAACCCTCTATAGCTCGAAGAAAAATAAGTTACCGACCTTAACGATTTGCCGACAGTGAACGTCATTGTTTCTTAGAAAACAATGTATGAGTATACAGTAAATAGAATAACCAATTCTATGAAATATTCTTATTATAATTCTCAAAATAAGTCAGAAAGAATCTATACCTCTACAAGTCGAATATTTCCTTACAAAATCCGCGTAAGTCGAAAACTCTATAACTCGAATTATTTGGCGTCTCCCTTGAAGTTCGACTTACAAAAAGTTCTACTGTATTTATGGACGTGTTTGATCTCAGGCTACAGCTTTTCATTTGAGTGGAAGGAAAAGCTTTGTTAATGCGAGCCTACAAAGCTCACCTTTAAAAAAAAAAAAAAAAGGGAACAATAGTTGCAACGCTGCCATGTTTCCTTTCATTAACTGTTTTGCAACATAATGTCAAAAGTCACCACTGGTGACAAAACGAGCATTCACTGGCAACGATCTCAGCCAGTCTTTTACAACATTGAATAGACGGAAGAATAACACATCGCTGCACCTTCACGCATAAAAGAAAACATTATAATTTCTGCAAACAATAAGGGAAAACTAAATTGTTTTTAAATTCGCTAATTCAAGATTCAAATAGGTTAAATAAACTAATAATATTTCGAAAACAGCATGATTTTACGGTTTGTGTTTTGTATATTAAGCATGTAATAAAAAAAAAATTTTTTTTTTAAGTACATTCTTCTTTTTTTTTCTCACTATATTGCAGGAAGTCGTTTATAAATAATTTTCATATATTTTTTTTTTTTAAGCTTATCTGGCGCCATCTATGGGTAGATACACGCAACTTAAATCTAAAAAAAAAAAAAAAAAAAACTAACATTAATTAATTAAATTTAATGAATGATTTAATATTTGAAAAAACTGTATTAACATCAAGTGTCATCCACTACAAGTTCAAAAAAAAAAAATTTATTCCAACTTGAGTGGATGAATGAAAATTATTTTATGAAGGATTGAAAATTTGAACAAGATATATATAAGGAGAGTGTGAGCTAATAGAAAGAATTGAATAATTTTTCGAAAACAGCATGATTTAACGGTTTGTATTTCGTATATTAAAAAATCTTTACATACAATGAAATGCTAAGAATATTTTCTCGAATACAAGTCCTTTACTATCTTTCATTTTATCTTTTAATATACCTATTCATTTTTAAAATGGGATTTCCCTGCATTATTGGATGTTTTTATTCATGCTAGCATTACACGTTCATTTTATATAAAATATTAATTTTCATCGCTCCATTTCGTTTAACCTTGAAATGTCATTCATTACTATGATAACCCTTTTCTTAAATTTCAGAAAGGAGAGCGTATTTTCAAGACGATATAAATTGGCTTCAATTTCGAGTAAATGCCTCTTTTTAAATATGTTGTTGGGGCAGCTCCAGAAGCTGAGATTTAAATTTAGAGTAACATACAATGTCGAAAGAAAAATGCTTAATCTAACTAGACATCAAAATCGTAATTTAAATTATAGTAAATAATATGACATATCTTTATTTCATCATGAAACTGCAAGCCAAATAAACAACAAGTCAATGAAATAAATAAGTACTTCAGCAAATTCAATTACAAACTATAGCAGAGGTTAATTAGGTCACACTTAGTTAATTACTTCGATTTGAAGTTCTAGTGCTCACTTGATAAAAGTCCGCATTCGTATTACAAAATTTCTTTCAAATCTCAAATTAAAAAAAAAAAAAAAAAACCCTGCTGCAAGGCACTTTTATTAATCTTCTACCCAATTAAATTATTTTAGTTCAAGTACTTTAGTACAGGCAATGCACCCAGTTTACTTAAAATGCGTGCATAGAAGAATATTTCATTCAATATTTGCAATGCAGACTCTAACTTGCATAATAATAATAAAGAACATTTCATAATTATTTAAATTCCGCCTATTTCTCAAGTTCCTAACTTTAGTAGTTTTATAGTTAGCTAGTAGTTATAGCTAGTAACTTTTATAGTTTTTTCTTTTCCTATCTTTTACGCCATCATTAAATTCTAAGAATAGAAGAACGCACGCGTATTAGAAATACAAAAATAAATACATGAAATAGAACTAACATGACGTTCATAATAGAACACGTAATTTTTTAAAATTACTATTCTTTTAAGAAACACTCCCTATTCCTAAAACTTATTTCTATTTTAAACAATTCTTAATTTCAATTAAAAGAAACTCCTACTGCTCGGCTTTTCTACGAGTTCATATTAATTTGCATATCTGTTGTCACTCAAAATATATAAATAAATAACGGTTATTTTGGTATCCATTAGAATAGTGAAATATACATAAAATATAATATAATATATAATCAAAATATATCATTAAAATAATTTTTAATGAAGATAAAAAAAAAAAAAAAGGGAAATTCATACGTTTCGCTTTAATAACGCACTAAAATAAATTTGAACCGCTATTACTGTTACACTTTGCTGCACCTCAATAATTTCAATAACAATTTGATTCCTATTACAGTGGCAAACATAATGCAAGATCGCTTTGAGTAATATTGCAATTTAGAAATCAAGTGTCTATGTTTAACATTTATCTCATACCAAACGATTCATTTTTTTAAAAATGAAAGCCTTTTCTCTCAATTTCGCGCTAAGAAATTTATTTAAGATATAGATATAAATGAAAAGTACTAAATAATTAAAATTTCATCTGCAGTTCCATTCGAAAGGTCTCTGTCAGCACATATTTCTTGTTTGGTTTGTTGCTCTACGGTTTTCTTGTGTACACTCTAGATGAAATGGACAGGGACCTATAGTTTAACGTGGATTCCGAACCACCTACAATCATCCATGCCACAGCCAGAATTCGAACCTGAAGCCTGTGGTACCAACGGCCAGAGCGACAGCTAGTTGGCCATTTGGTTTATTTCTTGTTTGAGATGAATAGCTTGGTTAGGGAAAACATATGACATGTTGGAAAAACAATATTATTTATTGAATAGTGCAAGAGTTAACAATGCAATGTAATGTTACAGTGCACACATTAGTTGCAACATTTTTAAACATATGTAGCATACATAATGATAATCATTTCTTAAAAGATCTATCTTCTTAAAAATTTATTTCTCCCCTTCCCCTCGAAAAAAAAAAAAAAAAAAAAAAAAAAAAAAAATTGTAGCAAAATATTTTTATTTAACCTAAAATCGAAAATATGAGTTACAATAAGTTTGCATCTTGTTTTATTTATTTTTTATTATTCGTAGTATAGAAAATAAATCGAATTTAGCAATTCGGATCCCGTTAGAATAAGAGTTGTAATTCATCGACAGAACATTCGAGATCTTTTTTTACGATAGCATCGCAGTTACTATTCAAAATATTTTCACTTTTTCTCATTTTGAAAATATAAATAAATACAAAAAAATAAAAAATAACGGAAAATAATTTTAAACAGTTGCAAGCGATCCATGACACGCAGCTTTTTCCGCCCGTCTTATGGGTACTGGGAGGTTAAAGCAACATGCGATAGGATGTCTGTTGCCAGATATCGTGTTTGAATAATAAAAAGAATACTTTAGAATGATATAGAATAATGGAAGGTAGTCCAAAACACTCGCTTTAGGTCAGAACTAAAATTGTCGTTAAGTCAATTCGTGGCTGGATACCCATGCGAGTGCACTAGAGATAAAGGTTCAAGAAATGAGACAGTACCGACTCTATGAGAAAGTGGGATGCTTATCATTGAGCGGTCGACGAGATTCTGAGATAAAAGTATGGAACAAGGGTTGCCAGGCTTCTTCGACCCTCGACATCTTCAAAAGCTTCGAAACCCCTTCCTTAATCCCTTCTATTTTACTATTGCGTAATTAAAATAGGAACGTGCTTGTGCAAGTATAATATAGTATACATTATTATATTGATTTAACCTAAAAAGGTAAGTTTTCTTAACGCTACATAGTTGATAGGTTTGGTTTATCGCTCTTCGCTCTCATCTTGTGCACACTTTAGGCTAAATAGACCGAGACCTACAGTTTAAAGTGGATTCGAACCACCCACAAACATCCATTCCGCCACCTGGATTAGAATCTGAAGCCTTCGGTACCAACGACCAGAGCGCTATTAGGCCGCCATATTTGATAGGATATATATATATAAAATTTAATTTAGATAACAAAATGATAGGAATACGTTTTCCCTATACATACAAGAAGGCGACTTTGTGCATTCAATATGCAATTAACGAACGCTACTTATGCGTTTATGTCGATCCTATATTTAAAACCGATTCATAGCAATTTTATATCGATTACTGATCTATAATAATGCAGGTATGATTACAGTTGATAACTATTTAGATGAAACTACAACTAAAAGATTATTAAAACTCACTGTAAAACAGATATGCTGATCTAGCCGTTTTCCCACTTAAAATGCACATGTTGAGCTCAGTAAAATGCGGACAGCGAGAATTCCACCTTTCAATAGAGGAGTCGTTGTGCTTAAAAATACCTTTGCACAGAACATCTTTTTTTTCTTTCGAAATTGCACAATACAATTCAAACAGAGCGTGGTTTATCACCGACAGTCGTTCGAAGACACGAACTGCAACACACACACATTAGAACATTTCAAGAAGTGCGAAAACCGAGGCTCGTATATTCAAAACGAGACGACAGATAAATAACAAGCCTCACGCCTTCATGAATAAGCTATTGATATGGAAAAATTCGCACATTCCATCTTCTATTTTTTATGAAAGAAAGAAAACGAAAGGGTGGAAAGTCAACTGAAAAAACTAGGATCATTCCTTCCTTCAACAGCAACAAAAATAGTAAAAGAATTCTTTAAAATTAAAATAATAATCAATTTCTACTTTTTTTTTTTTTCATTATATTGCAGAAAGTCCTTTATAAATAATTTTCATTCATTTTTAATGTTTGCCTGGCACCATCTATTATTAGATACATGCAACTTAAATGTAAAAAAAACTAAAATTAACTAACTAAATTTAATTCATGAATTAATATTTGAAAAAACTATTAACATCCAGTGTCATCCACTACAAGTTTAAAAAAAATGTATTAGAACTGGAGTGGATGAATAAAAAAGTATTTCATGAACGATTGAAAATTTGAACAAGATATATATAGAGAGAGTGTGAGCTAATAACAGGAATTGAAAAAATCGTTAAGTAAAAGCATGGGACTCAATTATGCCACTAAATGCTTATTAAATTTATGTAATATTTACGATCACATTCTTTAATTTTTATTATAGTACCGTTTGGTTTGAAAAATTTAACCAAAGTTCATAACCGTATATAAGAAACAATTTCCAACATTAGACATTTCCAACATGATCATAGGAAACATAATTTCCTATGAGCATGCGCGCTAGAGAGAAAAATCTAACGGACGTCCTACGGTAACTAACGTACGGTATGCAAAAACTCTCTATTGTGTCGTTATTTGCGGTGCACGTTTTTGGCACTATATTAACATCAAGTGTCATCCGCTACAAGTTCAAAAAAAAAAAAAAAATTATTTTAACTCGAGTGGATGAATAAAAAGTATTTTATGAACGATTGAAAATTTGAACAATATATATATAGCGAGAGTGTGAGCTAATAGAAGGAATTGAAAAAGTGTTAGAATTATGCAGCCATTTTGTGCTACTTAAAAGTGATTACTTATATAATCAAGTATTGCCAAACCCCACGGCATAACTGGAGTGGAATTTCAGAAGTACGTGTCGTTTTCTTTACATAGAATGCAGGGAAAAATATTTTTGACAACCGATTAAATGAATGCGATATCAAACAAAGAACTAAAAAAAGAAAATATTCGCATAAGATAACTTTCTTTTTCTTTTAACCTGTGCATAAAGGAACTGGCCGATCAGATAAACACAGCTGTCTACACACTGATAAAGGTTGAAGACATCCGCTGAAGGAGAACACAGCGAAGGAACTCGAAGTGGACGATGCCAAATCATTCCTTGACACGAAAAAGACTGGAAAACAGTTGTTTGGTAAAAGGAAATCGTTTGAAATCTATTATATTTGGCGTAAATGCTGTATGTAATGAATTTTGAATGCACGGTCAAACCTGTTTTTCTGGGGATAGGGACCGTATAAAAGAAATCGCATAAATAAATATTTTCAAACTTAAGTAGCTATAAAATTTTAAAATTGGTTTGCAAGCATTTAAAAGAAAACCAAAATAAAAAAACTACCAAAAGCAACCAAATAAAAAACAAGTAACATAAAAAAATTTTTTTTTTTAAAGTCAATTCCTACTTTTTTTTTCACTTTATTGCAGATAGTCCTTTATAAATAATTTTCATTCATTTTTTAAGTTTATCTGGCGCCATCTTTTATTAGATACATGCAACTTAAATCTAAAAAAACCAAAATTAATTAATTTAATTTAATTCATGAATTAATATTTGAAAAAACTGTATTCACATCCAGTGTCATCCACTACAAGTTTAACAAAAAACGTATTTGAACTTGAGTGGATGAATAAAAAAGTATTTCATGAACGATTGAAAATTTGAACAAGATATATATAGGGAGAGTGTGAGATAATAGAAGGAATTGAATAAAACTTTCAGGTTTTGATGAACGATAAAAATGGAAAATGACTCGACTCTAATTAAATGATATATCGAGTTAATGAGAGTTCATGCTATCGACGCAAGAATTTATTACACATTTTATGGGGTTACCAGAAACATGTTCCATTTTAAAATTGTCCTCAATAAGGGAATTGCAATCGTTGTCAAATATTGTATGTGTACATTTATTTGAATCCACACATATTTTAAAGCAAACTTTTCAACGAGTATTAACACATCGAAAATTAGAAAAGATTCGCTTGTTTAGCAGCAGATAAATTTAAACCTAACGTAATAATCGCATCCAATACTCTATTTTTATTAATCCGCAGCCTGTAGAAGTTCGTACATTCCTGGCATAAATAGATTTATTTCATTTACACTTAATGAGCACTTCCGTAAAATAAAAGATTGTCATCAGTCTAATGGAATATGCAATTCAAGTTTGCTTTTTAATTTGTTTATTTTTCACTATATATGTTAATCGAATCCATCGCGTGCATAATTTCATCGTTATTTATTTATGCTGTTTTAATAATCTCTTATGAAGTGCATCACTCAGTCTCACAAGCTGGAAAGTTAATTTTTTCCACAAAGGACGATGCCGCAAGAGTTGTTTATTATTCATTTTTAAAAGATATAACTATGGCAATCACCTTATCCACTGATTCTATTATTAATCACGCACGGAACAACGCATAACACAACAAGTAAATTTTGCATGCACTTTCCAAATTACGAGTAGTTTGTTAAACTAATTTATTAATCTCTGCTCGTAAAAATGTTTTCTTGCAAAAAGGATAAACTACTCTATGCTTATTTTATCATCGTGCTGTCGTTTTACAAGGGCGAAAGAAAAACAATTAAGCATTTAGTGTTTTTCGACCTAAATCAGCATTGGTACAACTAGGGGCATTAAAATATTCCGGTTTGGTTTGTCGCTCTACGGTCATCTTGTGTACAGTTTAGGCTAAACAGACCGGGACCTACAGTTTAACGAGAATTCTGAACCACCAACAAACATCCATGCCATCGCCTGGATTCGAACCTGAAGCCTCGGGTACCAACAGCCGGAGCGCTAGCCAGTGGGCCATCAGGCCGCTTAAAATATTCCGAAATACAATACAAGCATTACGCAATTCATGACGACATTCTTTTGTACGCAATCTTTCCTTTAATAAAGTACCTATTATATATCACTGCAATGATTTTTTTTTCCTAATGCAGCTGGCAAGTAGACCATGATATTTTCATGCCATAAGGGGCTGCACCGACGTTACTCCCTTTGCACTACCCAGGGGGCGCATGTAACTTGAAGACAAGCCACGGACGCGGAGAGACAATGCCCCCGCAACGCTCTGCAATCCACTGCAAACACCCATGGCAACGCCGGGATTTGAACCCGATCCTGTAGTACCGAGCGCCAGAGCGCTAGCCACTCGGCCATCAGGCCCCTGCAATGAAATGTATCCAATTTAAAAGAAAATTTATTTTTATCAAAAAAGATTTTAAAAAGATAATAAAATTACCCTATTTTTTCTTCTTCTTCAGATATCCATTACAAGAAGGGAAAACAATATTCCGACTTTTATATAAACAGGAGCAATGTCTTTAACAAACTTTGGAATGGCTTGCCTCGGAAGAAGACGAGATAGAGAAAAAAAAGGGCTCCAATAAATGTTTGTAGAGGGCCGACGGAAATTATAGACCGTTTTCCCGTCTCTGCCCAAAATCAATATGCGGGCTAAATGAGAAAATTCCTCCCAGAGGAGACCTCGGCGCTCGCAATTCACTAGAACAAACTATTCTCAAATAAGAATTTACTTCGAATAAATTAGATAAATTTGAACCACCGAAACTATTCCAAGGTTGTTAAGATTTTATTAAACACAGTAAGTAAAAATACCAGTCAGTGGATAGCTATTTTAATAGTTTGCTTGGATAATCTTTTGTATCTTTAATAATAATCGGCCAAGTCATTTCCGAATGGCGGCATACCAGACTTTTAAAATCGAATCCTTTCACAATTTTCTATCCTCTGTATCTTTCTCTAGAGGACAGAAAATAATCCGATTTTTACCAAAAATGTTCTTCATTATTCTAGTATCTGCCATTTTTCCTGATAATTTCATTTTCTCTTTAAAAAATCGCCATAGAATTTCTTAATAGGCTAATGATGATAATCAAGTATTTACTATAGCAGTAAATGTAATATAATTAAATTAATTAATTAATTATTATATTTTCTACATAAGCTAGCTATATAATACCAGCTATAATGGGTGCATACGTTTTGATTGATACACCCACATAAGTTGTATGTGTTTCCGGGGCCGGATTTAGATGAAAAGAGGCCATAGGCTATTCCACTTATGAGGCCCTTTCACCTCCCATTTTTAAGTTTGTAAATTACTTATTATGTTTGTTTATTATTCATATGTGCAGAATTTTCCCCTATTTTCGATTCAATGTTTTAGTGTTTACTGTTTTTAGAATAGTGTCATTCTACTTTTGCTAACAATTTGAATGTATGCCCCTCTTGATCTTGAGGCCTTAGGCTGAAGCCTAGTTAGCCTATAGGAAAATCCGGCCCTGTGTGTTTCAGAATATGAACTGAAACAGAATTGGTTAGAAACAGGACAAAAACAATAAGGAATGCAATTGCGGTAACGTGACTCTCAAAAATGCAAACTAAATCTAAATAACGATTCCATGAATCATAAAAGAATGTTGAGATAGCTAAAACAAAGAGTACTGTTACAGCAACATTATTTATTAAAATAAAATAACGATGCTGAATTTTGTTACCCCCTCATCCCACCCCACCCCCATAGAAGAGAGAATTCTACCTACACAATCTTTGATTTTAATTTAAAAAAAAAAAAAAAAATTCTCACACTCAGCCTTGATGTATTGCATAATTTTGCTATTAATTAAGAAATCGAAATATAAATACGAATCACAAGAATTTTATGAACATTAAAAACAGAAAATCGATCATTTTTAATTTCAATTCTTATAAAATCACAGACAGCAGTAGAGTTCTTCCTCCTAACTCACTCATTACCATTTCGTTTTCCTCGCAATAGTAACAGCAATGGAAGGCCAGTTACTATTACTAGTTCTACTGTTACCAGTGCCAGCCATTTCTACGGAGTGCCTATGTACAATCAATTACGAAAATCTCATCTAAAAAAATGCGAGAAAAAGTATGAGTACAGGCTCGTTCACAGCGAGGCGTGAGGCGCTGACCAATCACTAGCCTCACAGAGTCCGCCTGAAAACCACCGCTCCGAGTTGCTCAACTTTCAAATGCTTGCCGCGTCATGTGACTTGGATTGAGCCAATAGTAGACCTGCCATCGAGTAAAAGTAACTGGAACTTCACTGGGCGTAAAGCGACTTCTGAAGTTTCGGTGTGAACCGGTCGAAAAATTTTTCTTCCCTGCCGCGTGACGCGTCGCCGCCTCGTGCCTCAGTGGGAACGAGCCTTTACTAGTACTACTATTACCAGCCATTTTTACGTAGTGTCAATGTAAAATGAATTACGAAAATCTCATCTAATAAAATGCGAGAAAAGGTATGGATGCGGCTGCAGAATTTTAAGTTTAAAAATTGAATTAATTTAAAACTTAACTTTGAATGAGGAGTGCAGCGACTCTGGAAGGAACGAAGGATGGATGGATGGATGGATGAATCCATGCGATTTCTATCTTTGGTGTCATGTGAAAGATTTGGCTTACAAGAAGATTTGGTTTGTCTCTCTACGATCATCTTGTGCACACTTTAGGCTAATCAGACCGGGACCTACAGTTTAAAGTGGATTCCGAACCACTACAAACACCTATGGCACCACCGAGACTCGAACCCGAAACCTGTGGTACCGAGCACCAGAGCGCTAGGAAGGAACGAAGAGTGAGGCCCCGAAGTCCAACCCATTGAGAAGAGGTACTAGTTTTCGGAGCTGTACTACTTCTTCCTCACAATTGTTTGGCACCCCTAACAAGAAAATATATCTTGGGTAAACCGGCCGTGAAAATTATGATAATATATTTCATGGCGTTAATAATACATTATGATATTTATTCCAGAAATTAAACTTTATAAAATGAAATAATACAAATAAACAATGGTCGATTAGAATACAAACAAGCAATAGGCAAATATAAAATCCTTTCTCCTTCAGTAAAAGTAAATGTCTTTAAAAGTACTTTCTATTGAAACGATAAAAATATCCAATCTTTCCTTCCTTCCTCCCATTCTCTGGGCTGTCTCGTTGACACAGACAAGAATGAAAATCTTTTCAAGCGAAACTTTTTTTTCTTTTCTTTTTTTTTTTTTTTTTTTTTAAATTTTGCTATTTTCCATTTTTAGCTATCGATCAGAAAAGAGAGTATGCAAAAAATCCAGTCCTGTTTTCTGAATAAAACATTTTTTTAAGAATGAAAGAGACATCCGAACACGATTCTTTGGAACAAGATGACGTTGGAAGGATGAATGAATTCATTTACCTTCGAAAAAGAAGAGCAAAGTCACGTACACGAGATTCAAAATGGACGACTCGGCTCATTGAAATGCAAAGAACATTTTCAATTGAATTCGATTTTTTCTATTTGATTTTCTTCTTTTAAATTATTTAAAAGAAGAAAATCAAGGGTATCATTTTGAAACAACCGAATCTTCCAAAAAGAGAAATATTTTTTTTATTTCCAATGGCAGGCTACAAAAAGCAATAAAATAAAAAAGAACACAAGGAACATGAAAGCAACAACGAGAATCGTGAGAAATCACATAGTGGCATGTTGTTTGTTGTTGTTGTTTCTTATCCCACTTGGCTGGACAAACCCACGAGCCCATACGTACTCATGATTGAAGGGGAAGGAAGCAGCTTCTGTTGTGATGGAGCCCCATAGGTAGAAGTCTGACTTTGGCTCCGTGACGCTCTTACAGTCATAGGAGACCGGGACCAACGGCTTAAAGTGGATTCCGAACCACTACAAACATCCATGGGCACCGCCGGGATTCGAACCCGATACCTGTGGTACCGAGAGCCAGAGCTCTAGCCACTAGGCCATCAGGCCCCCTTAGTGGCATGTTTAGCCCATAAGGACCCTAGCCTCCCAGTAACAACCCTACACAGTAGAGGAAAAACAAGTGCAGGGCAGACAGGAAGGTGAGATGAATCCATGTCCTCTCCAAGACTGCAGAGCATGCATTTTGGGCTTGCAAATATTTTCATTCGAAAAAGATGATTGGCCCTACCATCATGGCCCGTCAGGAGTCTGAAAAGGGCAACTGCTTTAAACCTGGGCTGATCAGGGATGTTTAGATATAAAGTTAAACCAGGTTTTAGATGAGTTGCCTTCAAGTAGATTATCAGATAGAGCAGGGGTCTCCAAACTTTCCAGCCTTAGGGCCATACTGTTTACTCCAGTAAGTACCAAGGGCCAAAGACCGTTTTAATTTTCTGCCATTATCTGTATAATTACACAAATCTCATTAGTATTTTTTACAAGTGGATACCCAGCGGTTTCATTCGCATTAATTTAGCTTTTCCGTTCCGTTTATTTTCAGGATAAAAATCATATGTTCGATTCAGGATATATACATTCCAAACATCGATATACATACATATGCGATACTTTTTACCCCAACATAACTACCGAAGGTAACCACGGGATGTTCACTATTTTATAATCTTAGTGGGATTCATTTCAATTATTTGTTAGTTGTTATGCTTACGTTAAATTTTCTGCGTATTATGCTTGTCATTAAGCTTTACCTAGCAAGTCAATAAAACCGAGTTAATATCATTCTGTGTTTTTTATTCAACTTATTACAGCAACAATAAGCTATTCGCTGTCGCGGGCCGGATAGATGACCCTAGCGGGCCGGATTTGGCCCCCTGGGCTGTAGTTTGGAGACCCTTGAGATAGAGTGTTCCTAAAGTATCGGATGATCAGTTTCACCGAGTGAAAAGAGATGTCTTAAAAAAGAAATATAGAAATTATATAAATTCACATGATGGAAAAAAATCGAGTTGAAAATTCTAGTGAAATAATGTGTCATTTTGGAGGACAACACATTGTGGGCTTAGAAATATTGAATATTGCTTCAAAGTGCTGTCAACAGTTTGATGAATATCGAAAAGGAAAAAAGAAATTGTAATTAAATTTAATTAAAATGCACTTACCAGAAAATGTAATTTCCTGTATTTCTCCGAAAATACGGTGTACAATAATGTAAAAAGAAATTAAACTCATTAAAAACAGCAAGCTGTTAATTAAACCTTTCATTAGCATAAATCCTTGACAATCTTTGTTGAAAACAAGTTGAAATTGAAACCACAAGGACAGCACTTATTTTTTCTATAATTTGACAAATGTTACAAAAAAGAAACACTGAATAATGATTGCAATCACAATCTATAAAAATTCTACATATAATTGTTATACTACAATACATTTCTTTTCTTCTTTTCGTAAACAAAATATCGATGAATAAGTTTCATTTTGATTTTCGGTTAAATCGAAGTCACAGTAATCAACTGCTTTTTTTAGTCAAAACTTAATCGTACACAACCCATTCTAATTTCACACCAATTTTTTTGTTTTTTTTTTTTTTTTTTTTTTTTTTGTTTTTTTCATATGATTTATTTGTTTACTACTTATTTGATTAATAACCGAAAAAATTTATTTTCTATTTTCGTAGTTTGCCTTTATTTCATTTTTAAATAAATTACAACCCTTTCAAAATGATATGAACAGTTTCAATTTTGTAGGTTCATCCTATTATTTTTACGCTCAAAAATAATTTAGGAATTTAATTAATTAGGGAATTAATGAAAATAATTTACGTTTAAAAAATAATATGTTCCATGTAAAATAACGTACTTCGGAAATTAAGAGATCTCCCTTCCTAATTCGTTAATTTCTATAGTTATATTAAAAAAATATATTTTTTCAATTTCTGTCCTATTTTTTCTCTATGCAATTTAATATAACGTGTTGATAATTCTTCGATACCCTACTATAAAAGGAAAATATTTGTCACAAAAGAATTGAATGTAATTAAAAAAAAAAGTATATATATATGACATCATTCAACAGTTACCACATTAAAGTGAAACAACGAAAACACTCTCGCATATTTACTTAAAGACTAACACACAGATAGAGATATGACTCACACCAGAAGTAACAAAATAAGATAGACCGCGCAAAGCAGTGAAGGTAGGGGTGGCAGGCAGGTAGTGCAGCCAAACCACGTGCTTTTCTTCCCCGATTGCGTCGTTGAACCAGATGAATGGAAGAGCAGAATTTCCTGGCACAACAGTCGCTCTCACGGCAATCCTACGTATTTCGGTGGCAGGCAAGATAACGCTTGACGTATTTTAGTTTGGAACAAATAAAAGCGGGGGAAAAAATCTGAATTCGATCGGCATTCATTTACCGTTTATCGCCTGTATGGCCGAATGTCTAGCGCTCGGTGCCACAGGTTTCGGGTTCGAGTGCCGCCGGTGCCATGGATGTTTGTAGTGGTTCGCAATTCCCTTTAAGCCGTAGGTCCTGGTCTCGTATGACTGTAAGAGCGTCAGAGAGCCCAACTAGACTTCTCACTTACATCGTTCCCAAACTGTATAGGGAAACTCAGCTCTAGGCACTGTGGTGTGGTGTAGTAGTAGTAGCAGTACCGTTTATCGCTCGTTCATTTATAATGGATTGAAAACCTTTTTCTTCGTGCACATTTAAAGATTCTACAGGAATTAGTCAGAATGAAGAAACGAATATAACAGAACATACCAAAAAATCAAAAGAGAAGCGACATTGAATGAACCATGCGCTCACAGAAATCCTGAAGTGCATCCCTATGTTACCATTCAATTGAATGAACATCTTCAAAAATAAAAATATTTAGGGATTCGTACCCTTCTCAAGCCCACAGGAAGGGCTTTCTGGTCAATGGATTTATCGTGCCAACCTCTGGCATAGAGCCGAAAACTTTCGGGTTGTCGTGTCTCGAAACAGGTTACGCCAATTAGGAAGACCTCCTGCTTAGATGATAATGCAAAATAATTATTTTAAAAAATGCTACATAACTCAATAGTCTATATATTTTACTAGACACAGAATTCAATTTTTAATTTAACTATCGAAAACACTCCAATTTGGTAAGTTGAAAGAAAGACGATTTATAACAACTTCAGGTTTAAATTAATGACACTCAATGTAAGACAACAGCACAGAATGGCGAACTCACAGAGAGTTGATTCCGCATGTCACTCTGTATACAACAATTAACTATCAATAAATACTATAATTTATAAAAATCTTAATTGGTAAGAGACAATGATGATTTAGAAATATATGAATGATAACATAGCGATACATTAAGAGTACATCAACAATAAATTTCTATACATTAAACTTAACGAAATAAGACAAATTATGTTTAATTCAATACTTGCAAAACATTTTTTAGTGATGTTCACTAAAATTTGGCATTTGAGCATTTCATTAAAATAATTCCTTTTTTCGAAGTAGGAGTTTTAGAGTGCCTCATGCAAAAATAGCTAGCATATTATACAGTAAAAAAAAAAAAAAAAAAAAAATTGTAATGCTACAATATGCTATTTTTAATGCTACAATTGAATCCATCATGTTCAATTTATCCTCCATTTTCAAAATAAACTCAATATTAAAGTGCTTAAAAATACATAGATTGCGCAAGCAGTGATTCAACATAGAGTACAACATCAAAAACTGCTGGGTGTTTTAAGTCGATATTTTCTAAACGTGGCACGGAATTAAGTTTGATTATTATTCTCAAAATACAAATCTATTTTTTTCGTTACCATAATTTTATAATATTAACAGTAATATCAATAATATCAATTATTGTTGCTTTAATACCAAAGCAAGTCCAAATATATGAAAAAGATTAAGTCCTATACCGAAACATGTATAGTTAATGAATGGCATACGAGTTACGAGTTGATACGTTTAAAATTAATATTTATGACATATTTAATCAAAATCTCCCATTGCCATTTTCAAAAGATTGTTCAGGTCTGAAACAAAAATGTTGCATACGACCATAATTATTTAAATTTTAAAACCTAAAACCACAGAAGGGAAAATCCAGCACCTTAAAACCGGAAAGCGAGATTTCGTGAAAGTGAAGAAATCAATTTCCTTTTTCTCTGGAGGGAATATGATAAAATGCGGTTTCCAGGTTGATTCCTTTTCGACGAGAGATGATTCGTAAGGAAGACATTTAGAAATGATGTAATCCTGGCATGACGAACTCTTCGACATAGTTTTATTTCGAAATTTTTTTTTTTTAGCATTTCTAAGTTGTTTGTTTCTAAGTTTAAAGGACACTTCAAAATACACAAGTTTTAATAAATATGTTCTTGGTGAATACTATATTTAATCTTCAACAATACTGGATAAAATGAAATTATTTTAAAATCGGGAGGTTGTTAATGAATATAACCTCTGGTGTTATCTTAACTATTACAGGATATTAACCCTTTGCATTCGAGGGCTCGGAGCGGAGCCATTTAAAATTTGTATTCCTGCTCGAGGGCTCCGCTACGGAGACAATGCAAATAACACTATAAATAATGCGTGTCTTTTAATGCGTATATCAAACTTACATGTGAATAGGATCTTTTCACTAAAATCTCTTCGAGTTGCTGGTAATACGAATGAAAAAAAAAACTACCAGTGCAAAGGGTTAATAGTGTGACATCATTTAATCCTTTGCACTCGAGGTCTCGGAACAGAGGCATTTAAATTATTTCATTATTAAATTATTTATTATTTTCCTAACATCATATTCACGTGTAAGTTTGATATACGCATTAAAAGAAACGCATTATTTATATTGTTATTTGCATTGTCTCCGTAGCGGAGCCCTCGAGCTTGAAGACAAATTTTAAATGGCTCCGCTCGGAGCCCTCGAGTGCAAAAGGGCTAATGTAGTATAAAATCGGGAGGGGTTGAACAGTTTGGAAGAATGTCTAATGTTTGGTGGGAGGAAGAAAAAAAGTGATTTTTTTTTTTTTTTTTTTAATCAATGGTTTAACTAGAAATTTAAATACAGAAAGACGGTTTTTATTTCCGAAATTAGAGAACAGCTTCATTCAAAATCAACTATGAATTTTCAAATGTACGGGTTTTCGTCATGACGCAGTGGTGCCACCCTGCTGCATGACCCAGCATCGACTCGGCTGGCGGCGTTCGCTGGTTCCGAATCCGCGAAAATTTGTTCACGTTTCAGATATATAAATGTCTTGCATCGAAATTAAGTACCTCATGGCAGTTTTTCCAGTTTTCTTTCTTACAACGCAAATGCGATGCAGTTACCCCTAAAACCCTCTCGGAAAGTAATGCTCCCTTATTGTAAGTGGACTGTTCCTTTTTTTTTTTTTTTTTTTTTTTTCCTAATGCAGCTGGCAAACACCTAGACAGTTGTCTTGGATGCCTTAAGGCAAGCGCCGCACCGACGTTACTCACTTAGCACTACCCAGGAGGTGCGTGTAGCTTGAAGATAAGCTACGGACCCGGAGTAACATTACCCCGCAATGCTGTACGTTCCTGTTCGACCGGGACCTACGGTTTAAAGTGAATTCGAATCACTACAAACATCCATGGCACTGCCGGGGCTCGAACCCGAAACCTGTTGTACCGAGTGCCAGAGCGCTAGCCACTCGGCCATTCAGGCCCCAGGTATCTAGATATTGCAAAGGCTTTTGACAAAGTGTGGCTCCATGGTCTCATCTACAAACTTATATTTTTCAAATTCCCTCCTCATTTCATTAAGCTTATTATCAGTTATCTCACTAATCAAAAAATTTCTTGTCACTATTAATCGCAAAAAGACTCTAGCATTAAACCCATGACTGCTGGCATTCCGCAAGGCTCTGTTCTTGCACCTAATCTTTTTACTACCTTTATGAATGATATTCCTCAAAAACCTAACACTTCTCTTTCTTTTTTGCTGATGATACTGCTATTCTTGTTAAAAATAAAAAAAATATCAATTATATTGCTTCTATGCTTCAAAATTATATTTATCTTCTTGAAAATTGGCCAACTAACTGGTGTATCAAACTCAATGTTACTAAAACTGAAGCTGTTCTCTATACTTGGAAACGTCCTAATATTACTATTTTTAACACTCCTGTAACTTGGTCAAATGAAGCAAATACCTAGGAGTCATACTTGACAATCATCCCACTTATCCTTCTCACGTCAATTATATCAAAAATAAATTTAATGTGGCTGTTAAAAAAAACAGTCATACCAACGTTGATACTAAAATTCTTATCTATATGGTCCACATGCGTCCCATTATAGCATATGCCAATCCAATATGGGGATTCGCTTGCAAATCTAGAATCAAAGATATTAAAACCCTTGAAAATTAAGTATTACGTATGGCAGTCGATGCACCGTGGTATGTCAGAAATAAAGATAATTGTCGCTGCTCTGGAAATTCCTTCAATTAAAAATTTTATTCACAAGCTCGTAACTAATTGGAAGAATAATATTCCCAATAATCCTAATACTCTGCTCAAACGCCTTCCTGATTATGACATTACTTATATTTGTTATTAAATTTCTAATTTTTTTTTTTTCCTCAATACACTCGTTAAAGACTGTCACTCTACCTCATGGCAGTTTTTCAGTTTTCTTTCTTACAATACGCAAATGCGGGGCAGTTACCCTTAAAAACCCTCTCGGAAAGTAATGTTCCCTTATTGTAAGTGGACTGTTCTTGCTATATATAAGTGAAATACTAAGCAATAAATAAAAATTCCCCAACAATTAGAATTACTGTTTTGTTTCAATTTATATATTCATTAAATGCAAGTGTTTTACACTAATTTTTAGATTTAAAATACTGACATTTTTTTTTAATTATATTTTATAGATCGCTCCATTTAGAAGAATATGAAAATTACAGAGTTGCTGTTATGAAATGATTGTATTATATTATTACGATGAAAAATCAAAAGATTTTTCACGCCTTCATTAAATAACATTCATTAACAGATCTTCGAATTTAATAATGACAAATGCAATACATCGTTTCAACAGATTATATCATATTAAGCGCAAAAAGAAAAAAAAGAAGAAATGACGTAACAGTTGACGTAATGCGATAAACATTATTCAGCTGTTTTGAAAGATAAGCAGAGATAAAATTCGAATCTCGGCGTCCATTAAGTCCGAATCACAATTTAAGAATGAATGCAGCTCACATATTAGAAAACATTTAATCACAATAAAACTGGACAATTTCACCTTTCTTCCTACATTTAGCGTCTATTAATTATTTCCTGTAGAACTCCTCGTTCAAATTTTTGCCTTAACCAAACTTACTAATGTCGCACGCATCATCGATTAAAAGAAAAAAAAAAAAAAAAAAAGAAACTGCTGTTACTCTGTTTAAATACAAATTTCACTAGAAAGAGAAAAGAAAAAAAAAGCAGCAACGCCTAAATTCACATCTCGCATTATTTATAACGACACAAGCGGAAAATCTTAAAAGAAGAAAAGAGAACGCTCTACCCGTAGATGAAAGCGAGCGCTGTCCGACCTTGACAAAATACCGAAGACCATTGGTTAGAACCATTTAAAAGGTTCTTGATAAACGGCACATAAAAGTTGAGTAGCTCAGTTTTACTCTCAAAAGCCAAATAATCTGGCCAGGCGGACGCGATGGCTGAGCAAATTTCCGTTTCGCAGACACAAAACTCAATTCTGTTTCGCATTCGCTCTGATTAACGATATGTGTCAAGTAAAAGGGTTATTAAATTATAAACGGACTTTGTTCATAGCTGTAAAAATATAATAAAAGCAGCTGCTGTGAGATAAAAATTGTTCCAGCGATATCAGTAGAGTATTTAATTTGAGTGTTTGCTTTAAAAGTTAACGTTCAAAGCGGAAATGCACAAAACCAGTGGTTTTCAAATGTTCCCTACCTCCCCCACTTCAGAAAAGGGAAAAAACTTTTTTTTTTTTTTGCTGAGCATCCCCTCACCCCAGGGCCGGATTTTCCTATAGGTTAATTAGGCTTCATCCTAGGACGTCAAGATCAAGATTGGCCTACATTCAAATTGTTAGCAAAATTAGAATTACACTATGTTTGAATAGTTATTGTTACGAGTACTCTATAGGGTGCTGAGAATGAATGTCCAAATAAGTGTTTTTATTTATTATCCGTGCCACATTTTTTATAAAGATGAGTACCCATCACAACATGTTTCATTTAACATGTTGAAACATATCACAGTAATGATGTATTTTGTTATCTCTCATGTAATTTACAAACTTAAAAATGGAGGTGAAAGGGCTTCATAAGTGGAATAGCATATGGCCTCCTTTCATCTAAATCCGGCTCTGCCTCACCTGTCTGGAAATTAGACTTCTTTAAGCAAACAAACATAAGAATGTGTGTTCTTTTATCCATTCTATAATTGCGTCAAAAAAAAAAAAAAACATGGCAAATAAATAAATGTGGTAAATATGAAATTATTAACTTGTCTATTAAAATCAACCCTAGTGACATTCGCCCTACACACAGAAAAGTGAGATAATGTAGGATGATATGAAAATAAAAATTACGAATAACATAAAAAATAATGCTAGTGATAAGGATTAACCTGGCGCACTGCTTATCAGAGAATGAATGCTTTTGTCAACAGTATTCTCAAAATCGCCATTTGCAATCGGTTTCTTTCTACAAATGTGTGACCAAACTAAGTATGTGTATAAGAAATATCAAAGAAATTCTACAAGATGAAAAAAAATTACAAATTAAATTTATCTTTTCTTTTCTTTTGGCGCCTTCTTATTTTTGCCTCAGATACAACAGAGACCACCACCGATGATGATCTTACGGCGGTCGTTAACGCCCACCATGAGAACCAGCGATAACTGCAAACTGAACGGCGGACACCACAAAAAAAAAAAACTCAAATTATGGAACATGTTTTTCACTTCTTAATAAACATCATATATTTCAGTATAAGCCAAGAATTTTAGAACTTTTTAAAGCTAAAATACTTATCGATCGGTTTGTATGCAGAGCCATTCATCTGCCAAAAACGTAGATACTTTTCTGTTTGAGAACTTAAGTCAAAAATGGCTAAATGAAGCACGTTTTTATTTCTTAAGTTTATGAGATAAAAATTAATTTTACACGTTTTATGAAAATGAGTTGTTTTATTTTCGGAAATATTTAGAGTGCTGTTCAGATACGACTGATTCTGATGTGGGCAAAATTGTGCGCTGAGAAAAAAAGTGCCAAAACTGGGAACCGCAAATAACGACACAATGTTAATAAAGAATGTTAAAGGAAATTGGTGCATATATACGAGTTATGAACTTCGGTTAAATTTTTCAAACCAAACGGTACTATAATAAAAATTAAAGAATGTGATCGGAAATATTGCATACATTTAATAAGCATTTAGTGGCATAAATGAGTCACATGCTGTTACTTATCGATTTTTTTTTTTTCCCCTCATGACCAAAACTGCTTATTTACAAATGCATGTTGATCCGTTCAGATTTATGTACTTTAATATATTATCTAGCAACAAACATATCTGCTTTGTTTAAATCAATTTCAAAATGACATATATATATATATAATATATATATATATTTATGCAATATCTCTACATATCTTAGTGATAAAAAAAAAAAAAAAAAAATCCGCAGATCGGGATTCTGCATCCAGGCTAGAAATGCTCCCGACAAAAAGGATCCTCCTCTAATTTGCGATACGGAAATGCTGAATAAAATATTAAAAACGTTTGCTTTTTTAATTCCTTCTTTTGCGTTATCACACTCTCCTATATATCTTGTTCACATTTTGAATCGTTCATAAAACACTTTCTACTCATCCACTCGAGTTCAAATGCATTTTTTTCTTCTTGAACTTGTAATGGATGACACGTGATGTTAATAACAGTTTTTTTCAAATATTAATTCATTAATTAAATTTAATTAATTAATTTTAAGTTTTTAGATGTAAGTTGCAAGTATCTACCAATAGACGGCGCCGGATAAACTTAAAAAAAAATGAATGAAAATTATTTATAAAGGACTTTTTGCAATATAGAGAAAAAAAAAAAAAGTAGGAATTGACTTTAAAGATTTTTTTTTTATATTACTTGTTTTTATTATTATTAAATAATGCTTGTTTTAATCTGTAATCGAAATCTGAACATCTTTCTCAGAAATATATATATATATTTTAAAAGTAGAATTGAAAAGGGAGGAGGTGGGCAGTTAGAAAAGCTTCCCAACTGGGTTTGTGTATAGCTATTTTAAAACACTGGAATATATATTACTGGGCGTGGCTTGGAAAGTATAACAACACTATTGTGTACATGCCAGAGATGTTATGAAGCGTTTGGCTCCAAGGAATATGAATTTTAAGTGTTTTGTTCGAAAGAAACACACATTTTTTTTTTTTTCTTCTAATGCAGCTGGCAAATAGACCGTGATCTTCGCCATAAGGGCTGCACCGATGTTACTCACTTTGCATTAACCAAGGGGCGCGTGTAACTTGATGGTAAGCCAGGGACGCGGAGTAACAATGCCCCCGCAGCGCTCTACGATCCTATTAGGACCGGGACCTACGGCTTAAAGTGGATTCCGAACCACTACAAACACCCATGGGCAATTTTGAACAATTTCCAACGGGATTTGAACCCGATACCTGCGGTACCGAACGCCAGAGCGCTAGCCATTCGGCCCTCAGAAACACACATAAAAAGGTTGTAAAAATGCAACGGTTTAGTCCGTTCGAGTCATTGTTAGGAAATTGAGTCTCTTTAAGAATTAAAATTCGTTACTGTTATAATTTGATATTGAAGACTTATTTCTTCCAATGTGATCTACAGTAAATTGATAACTGCAATTTTTTTTAATAACATATGCTTCAATATTTTTTAAATAGCGTCACAATTAAACAGACAAAGCATATCAAATATCGATCAGTTAGGAAAATTTAATCATTCGTTTATGAGATGAGCGGACTCTGCATTTAAAATTGAATATCAACATAAATAATATATATATATATAAAAATTTTAAAGTCAATTCCTACTTTTTTCCACTCTATTGCAGTTCTATATCAATAATTTTCATTCATTTTTTCAGTTTATCTGGCGCCCTCTATTTGTAGATGTATGCAACTTAAATCTAAAAAAACATATAATTAATTAAATTTAATTGATGAATTAATATTTTAAAAACTACATTAAAATCCAGTGTCCTCCCACAACAAGTTCAAAAAAAAAAATTTACTTGAACTCGAGTGGAATGAATAAAAAGTTTTTCATGAACGATTGAAAATTTGAACAAGGTATATATAGGGAGAGTGTGAGCTAATAGAAGGAATTGAATTAATCGGAAACCTTTTTTTTTCCCCACAAAGGAAAACTAATGACGGTTGATTCATTCATTGTGAGAAAAATCAGCTGCGATCGAACATTCCGAATAAAAAATCTATCGATTCGATTCGCGATATTTCGCAAATGTCATCGTATCAAAGGAGAGCAAATGCTGACGTACAGATTCAGCGCACGATTCCTCCCCGGCCACTTCGCGCACGTCTCAGGAACCCCTTTAAATAGTTTCAGGACGGCAATTTCGACGCATGAAGTCGTTCCTTAAAACGGCATAAAGAAAAAGAGCGTCTTTTAGGAGGATTTTTATTGGTATCTCGATCCTTATTACATTCCAGATCCTTGATTTCTTCCAAACAGGGTGTATAAAAAACAAATTTTTCCCATAAGAAATAAAAAGGAAATGATACATTCGTCAACATTAAAAAAAAAAATATTATATTTTCATTGGCATGTTATATATTAAATATTTGCAAGCCCAAATTGCATGCTCTGCAGTCTTGGAGAGGACATGGATTCATCTCACCGTCTGCCCTGCACTTGTTTCCTCTACTGTGTAGGGTCGTTACTGGGAGGCTAGGGCTAAACATGCCCCTATGTGATTTCTTTCAATTCGCGTTGTTTTCATGTTCCTTTTGTTCTTTATTTTATTACTTTTTGTAGCCTGCCATTGGAAATAAAAAAAAAAAAATTATATATTAATGGTACTGTATAAAATAATTTAAACACTGCTTTGCAAATGTGACACTGCTTAGTAATTATAACACTGCTGCTAAAATGCATCCATGCAAAAGCAGATGGAAGCATTTACAGACTCAAATGAAAATCCACCCAATTGAATGTTCTCTCTTCCCTACTTGGAGCTGGTTTCGGATCACTCGATCGAACGTTTACTAAATCAGTCTCAAAGACCATTGCTTAACGTCAGAAAAAACTTACCGGTATTGGACGTTATACAGCGGTGGAGTTGTGTCAAATAATTTCTTGCTTCATTACTAAAACTACACATTATATGTGATGACTACACTACATAACTATTACACATTATATAAATGATGACTATTTCGTTATGAGCGTTTCGTTTACTTCCCAAAAAAGAAAACGGAAATCAAAAAGCCTACAACATGTCAAAACAAGCCTAAAAAACTGATATCACTCGAACTATAGAACATCCTTTAAATCTTAATCTAACGATACAGTTCAAATACATTATTAAGAAATAAAATACGTTTTTTAATTAACAAATATATAATTCATTTCTTTATTTCAAAAAAAATTTTAATCCCAAAAATTTTCCTTTATAAATTTAAAAAAATTCTATTTCGAGAGTAAAGAATTATAAAAGAATGCACACAGGAAAAGACAGGAAACCACAGCGTTCCCATGGAGAAGGAAAAAGAAGAGAACAGCACTTGAAGAAAATAAATGAAATTTATGTAGTAGAGAGGCGAAGTCTGCAACAACATTTCGTTTCAAAATTTTCTGCGCTATTATTTCTTTTTCAACATCCATATACTCAAAAAGGCACTTTATGAAATACAGAATTTTATTAGATTTTAAGATACGGCATTTTTTGCTCGGACGGCAGAAAAAGAAAAAAAAAAAATACACGGATAAAATAAATTTAACACCGTGAATCAAAGAAAGCCTATTGTTTTATGAGCATGCTCATATTCTAATGGATTTTGAAATTAGATTTAAAATACGAAGGGCCAGCACTGCTGCTTATGCGTTTCTCCCAAAATATTAAGTTTTTTTTACTTGAAGCCTTGGTTTATATATATAGAAAATTTTGGGTTTTGAATCTTATCGGGACAATAAACACATATAATTATTATGTTAAAAGGCATATATGTAGGCTTAGTCAGTTATACAGTTAGTTTGATTTCTGTTTTAAATAGAAATTTACCTGCTAACACCTATTATGTATGCTTCAACTTTCATTCACCATTGTTGCTTTGTAGTGCGTTGATGCAACAGCTACATTTGATGAATGCGTTTCAATTCACGAACAATATATCACCCACAAACTGTATTTGTTCACTGTTTCAATGTGGACTGAAACAGAACATAGCAGAGGTCGAGCATTTATGAAGGAGCGAAATCAGGAGGAGCGAATCTTTTTTACATTCCTTCCAGAGATCTCATTTGAAGTTAAATTTAAATGAATTCAATTTTTAATAACTTAAAATTCCGCAGCCACATCCATTTAATCAGATCAGTAGTTTTGCGCATTTCATTTTACATAGTCACACCTCCTATCCTCCAAATAGAATGTATGTCAAGTTAGACTTATTCCAAAAGCGAACATATACCAACATCCCACTGCATTTTCAACATTCACTGTATTCTATACGATACGTAAATGCGGGACAGTTACCCCCTAAAACTTCTCCTGGAAGGCAATGTCTTCTCTTCATCGCCCGTTAGTGGACTGCTCGTGGCATACATAAGTGAAACACAAAACTCACTTATGCTCAACAAAAATAAATATGCCAAACTTTCACAACAGATAAAATACAAACATGAAAAAAATTGCTTTATCAATTTCACTCAGTCACCGACTTGCTCTAAAAAATTTACGGGCTTCATCACAACTCATTCCATTTTAATTTTGAAATATTCGCAATTTTGGTTAAGCATTATTATAAAAAAAAAAAAGGTATAAGGGATGAATCGAAAAATAGTTGGCGTTTTGTGCAGAACTATTAAAGATATACATATTTTGTTTTTATGCAACATTATTATTTTTTTTTTTTTTTTTTTTTTGTTCTAATGCAGCTGGCAAACACTTAGACAATCGTCTTCGAACTATCATATATATATAATATTTTTCTTTCTAATGCAGCTGGCAAACACTTAGACAGCTTGGTCTTGGATGCTTTAAGGCAAGTGCCGCACCGACGTTACTCACTTAGCACTACACAGGAGATGCGTGTAGCTTGAAGAAAAGCTACGGAGTAACAATACCACGCAACGCTCTACAATCCTATTAGGACCGTGACCTACGATTTAAAGTGGATTCCGAACCACTACAAATGGCACCGTCGGGACTCGCACCCGAAACCTGTGATACCGAGCGCCAGAGCGCTAGTCACTCGGTCATTCAGGCCCCTGTTTTTATGCAACATGCTAAGAAGGATTTCAATCATTCATTCCGTGGAGTAAACGACTCTAAATATTTTTGACGTCAGACACAATCACCTTTAACGATTCATGCAATAAATCTGTGACAGCAATTTCGTACTCTGATGTATGAATCTCTCGGCCAAGCCCATCCATTTCTGAGGTGCGTGCAGCATCGAAGAGCACGCGATGTCAATATTATTGAATGACGCAATAGGCTCCTACGTTGAGCAGCGCAGAAGAAAAAGGAATGCGATCGTGATTCAAAAAACTATTGGAGCGACACCTTTGAAAATAATGATACCTCCTTAGCGTTTGTTTCATGCCAACTCAAAAAATGAGGCATTTCCTACTCGAAATTCAAACTGTATTTACTCTCATTACAAATGAAAATAATCGCATCAGTCAAGAAAGTGTTACTGTTTGTTTAATAATGGAAAATATTCAATTCAATATACATTAGAACCTCTGTAAGTCGAACTTCAAGGGAGACGCCAAATAATTCGAGTTATAGTTTTCGACTTATGGAGGTTTTCGACTTACGCGGATTTTGAAAAAATATTCGACTTCTAGAAGTTTAGAATCTTTCTAATTTATTTTGAGTTAGAGAGGTAAAATAAATCAATCGACAACAAAAGATTTGCTTCGCTAGAGTTCAAATGAAATCAATAGCAATAATAGAATTATAAAAAGAATATTTCATAGAATTAGTTATTCTATATACTCATACATTGTTTTCTAAGAAACAATGACGTGCATTGTCGGCAAATCGCTAAAGTCTTTAACTTATTTTTCTTCGAGCTTTTGAGGTAATTAGTTTCAAATGATCGAGTTGTAAAATCAAACATTGCTAATGTACGAGATACAGAGGTCCAATTATTTTTTTCGAGTTACGGAGGAAAAATATATACCAAAAATGGCTTGTGGGGATTGACTCATTATTTCGACGTATAGAGGGTTGAAATTTCGAGTCATGGAGGTTTTGGGGCTTGAAGAGAAGGGCACAAAAACTTTTTCGAGTTGTGGAGGTTTTCGACTTAAAGAGGTTCTACTGTATATATGATATTAAATTCAAATTATATATTAAACGAAAGTCAAATTACGTTATATTCCTCATTACGAAGGAAAAATTAAAGGTAAAGAAAGTGTTAATGTTTGTTTTTAAAGGAAACCAATTAAATTGAAATTAAAATAAATCATAAAAAAAAAAAAAAAAAAAAATCACGCAACAAAAAAGGCTGGAAATCATCGTTTTGCTACAACACTTCGATTGTGTGTGGCTGACCTAGAAATTTCTTTTTGCAGATCTGCAATGAAGTTTTGTAAGTACACTCATGTCCATAAATTAAGGATAATGAAGTTCAGGCAAAGAAAGAGACTGAAGCAAAACAAATTTGACTTATTTGTAAAGTCTATTTATTAAACAAAAGGTAAAAAGAGCAAAAAAGATGCTATATGTTTGACATAATTAATAAAAATTGCGATTTTTACTCCCTGGAGCAAATTTTAAAAAAGAACCTATTTACAAAAAACAGTATAACATAGTTAGTAGGATGGTTAATATGGAGTACGTCTCCCGGACGATGCAATACAAGCCTTACAATGCCTAGGCATGCTGAGTATCAAATTATCAATCTGATCTTGGGGAATATTACACCACTCATCAAGCAATGCCCTGCAATTCGTCGGCCAAGCATATCCCACACATGATCTATTGGATTCAAGTCCGGTGAGTATGCTGGCCAATATACGGGTGATTTCCTCCAACTGAAGGCATTCGTCTACAATGTTGGCACGGTGAGGACGGGCGTTGTCATCCATAAACCATTCCCATCCATTCAGCACCCATGGCGCCCCGAAACAAATGTACATGTTGTTCCAGAATGACATCCTGATAGATGTGGCCTGTCATCGTTACACTCTTAACATGCAGGTCAGTTCTGGAACCAAGAATAATTCCTCCCCAAACGAGCCATCCTGCACCACCGTAACGGTGTCGTTCAATGGTGTTCTCTTGGTGGTAACGGGTACTAGGCGCTCCCCATATGAAAGTCCGGCGAGAATCAGACTGCAAACTAAACCTGGACTCGTGGGAAAACATCACACCAGACCACTGTTGCGGTGTCCACAATGCATGCTCTCTACTCCAGGTTAATCGCAGGCGACAGTGAGTTGCGGTAAGTGGAACACATCGGACAGGCCTACGAGCATATAGACCAATGTGCCCTAAGCGTCTGTACACGGTTTGGCTTGAAACTGTCGTACCGGTAGCTGAAGAGAGCTGACGAGACAGGCCTGATGCAGTGCTCCGTCTGTTTCTTTTTGGCAGTAACTGCTAAATACCGGTCCTCATTCGGCGTTGTAACTCGGGGGAGACTTGTGCTGTAACATCTACTCACATTACCATCATCTTGGAATCGTTGCCAAAGCCTGGAGATGACACTCTGAGCGATTCCAAGTTCCTCTGATACTTCCAGCTGGGTACGTCCACATTCCAGACGTCCGATAATTCTACCACGTAAAAAAATCATCCAAATGCTTCCTTTGTGCCATAACTATGCGGTTATTGCACTGAAAGGCTTTTAAAGCGCTTGTGAACAATTTTACTTCTTTGCCACCATTCCTTATATACCCTCTCTTACACTCTCGTCATTGTGACGTACTATCCGCGCCATCTGGTGGTTTCCTGTAATTTGCATATTCTTCTTGAAGATGTGTGTGATAATTCTACAGGTGAAATTTTTATTTTAGAGTTCAATTTCTGTGTGATTCTGAATTATCCTTAATTTATGGACATGAGTGTATTTCTTGCCGCTGTTGACTGACCAAGAGGAAAAATTATCTTTTCTGGATTACAATCACAAAAATGTATACAATTAGTGGAGATTGAAAGGGGAAGAAAAATATATTTACAAGGATGTCGCTTCCGTACTATTCAGCACTATTTTCGGTTTTGTTTTGGGTACATGATGTTATGTATTTTATTTTCATAGAATAATTGAAAGAAGCTTTCCGTCCCTTACAAAATTTATTCACGAATATTGACTCTATATAAAAAATTATAATAATAATAATTATAAATAAACTGGAATACATTATTCATGATATTTAGATTAGTACATGATCAATTCAAATCTTCAAGCAGAATAACTTTATATTCTTTAATCTAAAGTTATACTTATTCTGCATTAGTCCATTCAGTAGATACACAGTACATCGTAACCGGTGGGGGTAGAGGATTTTATTTTTGTTTATAGGGGTGCAAACATGGAAAGTTTTGGGGACGGAAAAAAAAAAAAATTTGAAAAGAAAGTCATTCTAATAGATTCTGGTTTGGTATGGCTTGCCTCTCTACGGTCATCTTCTGTCTCACGAAGGCTTAACAGACCGGGACCTACAGCTTAAAGTGGATTACGAACTACTACAAACATTACATGGCACCGCCGGGACTCGAACCCGAAACCTGTGGTACCAAGCGCCTAGGCGCTGAGACACTCGAACATTCAGGCCTACCCTCACTTGTCATTACATATTAACATCCCACAGAAGAAGTAATTGAAATACATGAACAGATTTCCACTCATAATTTTTCTATTATTAACTACAGGATAAAATACACGAATGGACTTTGATTTATTTATGTGCGATGGCAGGAAAAAATACATGAATGGATTTCGACTTATATGATCATATACAAGAATACATATTTTTTTTTTTTTATTATGTTATTCATTTCATAATGAACAGTTACAAATTACCTAATAGTTATTTAGTCAAACCAACCTATTCGAAAGCTTATGTTAATCCAGTTCAGTCGCAACCCTTCGAAAGGGGGGATGGCGCAAATGCAGCCAAAAGGTTCGATCATTTCGGCGTCCTGCTATCTTTCCGCCTTCGCGTGACACAACAATGAGTCTCGAAGAAAATAAAGAGGTCAACCACACAACGATTTATGGATGTTTGTTCAGTTAGACAGGTAAAGGTACTGAACGTCGAACACAATGAGGAAAATTTCCCATTCCATCTCGCCTCTTATTAGATGCCGATTGAACCGGGCAGGAAATTTCGAGAGGTGCGATTCAATACTGTAAATGTATTTTTTTTTTTTTTCAATTCCCTCTATTAGCTCACACTCTCCATATATATATCTTGTTCACATTTTCAATCGTTCACGAAATACTTTTATTCATCCACTCGAATTCAAATTTTTTTTTTTTAACTTGTAGTGGATGACACTGGATGTTAATGCAGTTTTCTTTTCAAATATTAATTCAGTAATTAAATTAAATTAATTAATTTTTTAGTTTTTTTTTTTTTTTCTTTAGATTTAAGTTGAATGTATCTACTAATAGATGGCGCCAGATAAACTTAAAAAAAATGAAAATTATTTATAAAGGACTTTCTGCAATAGAGTGAAAAAAAGTAGAATTGACTTAAAAAAATTTTTTTTTATATTACTTGCTTAATCTATGCATGCAGTGCTTATAAAGGGCACACAGCGAAACAGACTATTGATAACAGAGTCGTTTAAAAATTCTTGTATATCCATTCATATTTTGAGAAAAAAATTTTTTTCATATAGACCTGAAGGTGTTTCTTTTTTCTACGAGAATTCTAAAAAAGAAAGAAAAATGCTTTTGACATTAATTTTGTAAGGCAGAAAAATGTATTTATTTTTATTGCAATCGAAATTTAAGTCGTAACACGAAAGCTATTTCCACTGTTGTGTGTTTGTATGAGCGATGAGAGACAGAAAGGTCGTCACTAGGTCAGCAGACCTATTCGAGAAATTCAGCTCGAATCGAATCCGGAATGTTTTGGTGTGTTTGCTGTTCGAATGCTGCCTTGCTTTTACATGAAATTTGAACACATGTGACAGGTGGTGGTGGTATTATGATAAACGCGTTGTGTTCAGAAACTACTGATACATTTTTACTGACCTATTTATTTCATGAAACCAGATATTTATTAATGCCACAATCACCCTAGCGAAATAACAAGTTGGCACCTACTTCTTGCAATATCAAGAAACAATTACTTCCTTTTTTTTTTTTTTTTTTAAAGTTACATATGAATGCACTTTGGGAATACGAGTTAAACAGATTAATAAAATCGAAAAGTTACTTTAATATACTGCAGTAAATTGTTATTAAACTTGCTATATACTAAGTGCAAAAAAATAAAATAGAAAATATAAACCACGGATTTCACTTCAGCGAGAGGTTTCGCGTCCTATTATCATCTAGATCAGGGGTCTCCAAATTACGGCCCGCCAGTGTCATCAATCCGGCCCGCGACAGCGAATAGTTTATTGTTGCTGTAATAAGTTGGATAAAAAAAAACTCAGAATGATAATAACTCGATTTTATTGACTTGCTAGGTAAAGTTTAATGACAAGCATAATACGCAGAAAATTTAACTTAAGCCTAACAACTAACAAGTAATTGAAATGATTCCCACTAATATTATAAACTAGTGAACATCCCGCTGTTACCCTTGGTAGTTATATATATACTGAATCGAACATATGATTTTTTATCTTGAAAATCTAAATTAACGCGAATGAAACCGCAGGGCATCCACTTGCAAAAAAATACTAATGAGATTTATGTAATTGTGATTTTGCACTGACAATAGTTTGTAGTTGTGGATCAATTTTACTTTTACCAATTATTAAAAGAGATTTAAGATGCTCATTCGGTTAATTTAGATATGTAAACATTGCGTACTTCATTTTGGAGAAAGTTTTCTCACACAAGTAAGCAGTACCAAAAACAGTAAACAGCCCACGAGCAAATTTCTGTAAATTACCAAATTGTATCAGTGAAAGACTTATAAAACTGCAACAATGTTTTGGCCCTTGGTACTTACTGGAGTAAACAGTATGGCCCTCAAGCTGGAAAGTTTGGAGACCAATGATCTAGATGACAAGAGGTTTGCTTTAAATAAATTAACACACACTTTGTAAGTTGGTTCGCGGGCAAAGTTCATCAAGATGTCTAAAGAATAAGGTTATTTCCGTACATTTTTTTATCACCTTAAAAATGAATCCATCAAATGCAAACAACTTTTAATATAATCTCATTTTAATTCATTGTTTTTACGAAATTACTAACACTGGTTCCACCGTGTGTTACATTTGCCAAAAAATTTGATTATCGATAGATTCCGTTTATTATTATTTAATAAACAGAATTTCCTTCGTGCTGTGGATTATAAGCTGCCGTGCTACAATCTATGGAACAAGTAATATATATAAAAAAAATTTTAAATCAATTATTTTTTTTTTTCACTATATTGCAAGTCCTTTATAAATAAAAGTTGAAATTTTCTTCTTACATCTATTGTAAGATACATGCAACTTAAATCTAAAAAAACTAAAATTAACGAATTAAATTTAATTAATGAATTAATATTTAAAAAAAACTGTATTAACATCCAGTGTCATCCACTACAAGTTAAAAAAAATGTATTTGAACACGAGTGGATGAATAAAAAGTGTTTTATGAACGATTGAAAATGTGAACAAGATATACATAGGGAGAGTGTGAGCTATTAGAAGGAATTGAAAAATTAATACACACTTTAAGTTGGTTCGCGGGCAAAGTTCATCAAAGAATACAGTTATCTCCGTGCATTTTTTTTTTTTTTTATCACCTCAAAAATGAATCCATCAAATGCAAACAACTTCATAATATAATTGATGATATAATTTCATTTTTGAATGATATAATTTCATTTTTGAATGATATAATTTCATTTTTGAATGATATAATTTCATTTTTGAATGATACAATTTCATTTAATTTCATTTTTTTTACTAACTTGAAATTTCTAACTCTGGTTCCTCCATGGTTTTTTCCCAAAAATTTCATTATCGATAGATTCCATTTATTATTATTTAATAAACTGAGTTTCCTTCGTGCTGTGGATTAAAAGCCGCCGTGCTACAATCTATGGAAAAAAAGGTTTATTAATTAGTTTTTAAAAAAAAAAAAGCAATTCTATAAAACCGATATCTGAAAATCCTTTTTGTTAGAAGAGTTTGGAAAAAAAAAAAATTGTTTATTTTTCTTTCATACAAAGTTCCGTTCATCTTCTAAACCTAACAATTGTGGTCAATGGAAAGAAGCGGGACTTTTGACACATGTGACGCGCATCCTACATGGGTGTGGGTTAGACGACGAAAAAACCCGAAATGAGGTTATAGATAAAAATGGAAAATGTTTCACAAGAAGGCCAAATTAATAATGAACTTTGATAACGATAAGATTTTCATCTCTTTAGCTAAATACGAAGGTTGAAATCGCCTTCTTTCATTTCCATCCTAGTTCTTAAATACATACCTTCTTCCGAGTTTACACTATTTTAAATTTATACAGTAGAACCTCCGTAAGTCGAACGTCAAGGGAGACGCCAAATAATTCGAGTTTTCGACTTACGTGGATTTTGTAAGGAAATATTCGACTTGTAGACGTTTAGATTCTTTCTAACTTATTTTGAGTTGGAGAGGTAAAATAAATAAAAACTCAAGCTACAGAGGTAATAAACATGTTTATTTGTTAGAGTTCAAATGAAATCAATAGCAATAATAAGAATTATAATAAGAATATTTCATAGAATTGGTTATTCTATTTGTATACTCATACATTGCTTTCTAAGAAACAATGACGTTCATTGCCGGCAAATCCTTAAAGTCAGTAACATATTTTTCTTCGAGCTATAAGAGGTAATTACACTATCTGGAAGAAATTGACGGGGCACCCCTCGAAAAGTAGAAAAGTCGACAATACAGCTAACACATGCGCAATAATAGGTATCACGTGTCAGCCATATCCTATAAATACTCTGTGGAGTCGACTAGAGTTGTTTTTTGTCAAGATGCCGCCACGGGAAGAGTTGTCTGAGTTCGAGAAAGGTGTGTTGGTTGGATTGCATTTTGCCAAGGTGTCAATTAGGGAGATATCCCGTCTCCGTAACTGCTCAAAATCAACTGTAGCACGTGTTGTGTGTCGCTACAAGACTGAGGGACACTGTCAGAACAAACCCCGAAGTGGACGACCTACAGTTCTCACCAGCAGGGACCGGCGAGTGCTCGGCAGGGAGATTCGAAGTAACCGTCAAACATCCATGGATAACAACGCTAATGAGTTTAGACGAGTCACAGGTGTGGCCGTTTCGACCAAGACTCTTCGTATCGAGACCCATAAGTTAGGTTACACTGGACGTTCGGCGGCCCATAGGCCTTTGATTACGAAAACCAAAAAGAAAGTGTGCCTTCGATGGGCCAAAGACCACCGTACTTGGACTCTGGATGACTGGAAACGCGTCCTTTGGTGTGACGAGTCACGATTTACCCTTTTCCGTTCCGATGGACGTGTTTGGGTAGGGCGTTTACCAGGAGAACGCCTTTTGCCCGAGTGTGTGGTCCCAACTGTAAAGTTTGGTGGAGGAGGATTGATGGTATTGGCCTGTTTCCCTGGTATGGGGCTGGTTTACTGGTGAAGGTTGATGGTGCGATGAATGCCGATAGATACTGTGATATTCTCGACAATCATGTCCTTTCTACCTTGTGGGCAACGTACGGTATGGATGATTGCTGGTATCAAGACGACAACGCAACATGCCATGTTGCAAGGAGGACTCTTGATTGGTATGTGATTAACAACTTTAAACGCATGGAGTGGTCGGCGCAGAGCCCTGATCTTAACCCAATTGAACATCTCTGAGACGAGGTGGACCGTCGGTTGAGGGCCTGCACCCCACTCCCCAAAAACAAGCCTGAACTATGGAACTTCCTGTTAAACATTTGGAAGGAAATTCCTCTTGCCACTATGGCTAATTTAGTGGAAAGCATGCCCAGAAGGGCTGCAGCTGTGATCGCAGCCAAAGGAGGCCCTACCTCCTATTAATTTTAATAAATATGGGTTTATGTCGTTATAGTGTCGTGTCCGTCACTTTCTTCCACATAGTGTAGTTTCAAATGATCGAGTTGTAAAATCAAACATTGCTAATATTCGAGATACAGAGGTCCAATTATTATTATTTTTTTTTCGAGTTACGGAGGAAAATATACACCAAAATGGCGTGTGGGGATTGACTCATTATTTCGGCATATAGAGGGTTGAAATTTCGAGTCATGGAGGTTTTGGGGCTTGAAGGGAAGGGAACCAAATTGTTTTTCGAGTTTTGGAGGTTTTCGACTTATCGAGGTTCGACTTAAAGGCGTTCTACTGTAACTTGTATATATGTGTATACACGGTTAATTTTTTTAATTTTAGAAGTTGATGTTAAAATTAAATATTAAGGAAGCAATTCAACTACTATATCTACAATAACGTAATGACAAAGAAAACAGTTACAGCCTCAACAGCAAACCACGTAAGAGACTTTTCTCAGCACGAAGGTTTATAAAAAAAAAAAAAAGCTATCTTGGATGAACAATGAAAGATCTTTTAGAAGCTATTCTATAATAAAGAATGGGGGACGAGATCTACTGCATACAATTTCCTTTTGCTTGTCTTAAGCTATTATTTTGGTACCTATTAATTTCCGACTGTTATTTTTATAAGGGCAAATTTAGCCACAAGGATGTCTTTGAAACACCTATAAAAAAATCGTTATGCAAAAGCTGTTTTTATTCGAGTTCAATAAAAGTCATTGAATTTATTTCACACTTTTTTAAATCCATTCAATAAAGATCATAGAAGATAAAATGAAGGAAAAAAGTTGGGAATCGGAACTGTTTTTGGCTGACTCCCTGATTATGACAACACTCTTTAAATGCATTGGTTATTAAAAACACAGCCTAACTGGTATAGGGCACATCCAAGAACAGGCGCGAATCACCCACGGATTATATGAGATACGTTATTCTTATTTTATTACTTTTTCCCACCCCGAGTTCAACAAGGCGTCGGATTACAGGTAAGGAAATGACGGCCCAATAACTATCGTTAAATGAATATGTTTTAAATACGGCCAGAGGCGATTTTATTTCTCATTAAAGTGCGCCCCAAAGAGGCTTACGCCCCTGCTTTAACACGACACTCAACTATTTTTCTTCCACCTTTAAGACAAAAGGAGGGCAGCAGCACTCCATGTGTTGCGTGCGAACCATCCACTTGGAGGAATCGATTCCGCGCCTGACCTTCACCCCTTAAACGCTCTGCTGCATGCCCGAAGTATCCTTGGTACAGGGGGAAATAATAATAAGAAGAAATCCATGCCTGATCGACCCTCCACAACTTTCACCTCAAAACCAAGAACGGCCTTCGGTGCGGAAACGATTTGTTTCTAATACTATGCCAATGTTTCTAAACGGATGGCAGGTTAAAATGCAGTTTCGTTGCCCAAGGATGTGTGGCAATTGTAAAGTGATTAGGGTATACAAAAACAACACATAAAAGTTGAGAAAGGGTGAACACTTATTCTATAATCATTGTATTTGTTATTGAATTTCAAAATTTTTCTGCGAAGTATATATTATAAGTATTTAGAGGTTGGATATAAAGCAATATCGCGATAATGTTTAGGTGACTGTGATGGCCATTATGTGGACTGTGATGTGAACATTAAAATAGGAAACCTGCGATAAATCAATTGAAAAAATTTAATACATTTTTGTAATAATTCTGTTTAAATATTTCGTCGAAAAAATAAAACATTTATTTTTTCAATCTCCAGTGAGAATTTACAAATGCGATACTTCCAATTTTTGTACCCGTATCTGTTTTACAATGGCATAAATCCTTAGGGGGAGGAGGCTGCATTTTAATCTGCCTTCCATTTTAAAACACTGACAGTTTATAGACGCTGTTTTACCTCATTGTCCATTTTACATAAAAAACAAGTAATATATAAAAAAAAAAAAAAAAAAATTTTAAGTCAATTCCTACTTTTTTTCACTCTATTGCAGAAAGTCCTTGATAAATAATTTTCATTCATTTTTTTTAAGTTTATCTGGTGCCATTTATTGGTAGATACATGCAACTTAAATCTAAAAAAAATTACAATTAATTAATTAAATTTAATGAATGAATTAATATTTGAAAAACTGTATTAACATCCAGTGTCATCCGCTACAAGTTAAAAAAAAAAAAAATGTATTTGAACTTGAGTGGATGAACAAGAAGTATTTTATTAACAATTGAAAATGTGAACAAGAATATAGGGAGAGTGTGAACTAATAGTAGGAATTTAAAAAAAGTTACACGAAAAGTAATTCTTTTGAAAGATATTGATGAAAGATTAAAAACTTTCAATCAAATATTAGAAAAATATTTTATTCCATTTCACTGTAAACTAGCAGAATGGAATTTTTGTCCACAAAACACCAGCCAGGGATTCAGCGCCCCTCACTAGGGTCAATTTATATATCATTGGCTGGGCAGAAAAGTCTCAGCTGCGTTGGTTATCCAAGTTAGCCACAGACGAATGTCCATTTCAGAAATCCATCACGTATTCTAAAGGGATTGCTGAAAACATGCTCCGTTTCAAACAGCAATACACGAAGCAACTGTGATTATAGTCACATAAAGCATTGAAATGCGCAAACCTACATAGTTAAACATTTATTTATAAACAAATATTGCTGGGCATGAACATTGAAAAAAATGGATACATTGAAACCATTTGATTCATCCCCTGTTATTCATTTCTAAAAAATACGTCGCATCAAATACTATATTAAATCAAATCAATGTAATAGAGCGCTGTGCATCTCTACCCTGATCAGACAGGTCCATAACAAATAAAAATATGAAATAAGCAAGTACATTAATAATGTAAAATATCTCCTTCGGCTTTTGAGCTTCGGCTATAAATCGCTCCAATTGTTTTCACTGGAATTTACAAAAATGTGTTTCTAGAAGTTAATGTTTAATACACATAATACAAGAAGAAGAAACAAGTAATATAAAAATAAAAAAAAATTTAAGTAAATTCCTACTTTTTTTTTCACTCTATTGCAGAAAGTCCTTTATAAATAATTTTCATTCATTTTTTAAGTTTATCTGGTGTCATGTATGGATAGATACATGCAACTTAAATCTAAAAAAAACTAAAATGAATTAATATTTGAAAAAACTGTATTCCCATCAAGTGTCATCCACTACAAGTTCAAAAAAATGTATTTGAACTTGAGTGGAGGAATTGAAAAAGTATTTTATGAACGATTGCAAATTTGAACAAGATATATATAGGGAGAGTGTGAGCTAATAGAAGGTGTTGAAAAAGAGTAATTTTTATAACAGGACACATGTTTCTTCGGAATACCACTCGACGCACCTGGAAATCTTCAACGGCGCAAGTTTTGAGTACCACTGAATGAAACTCTTCTTCATACACAAGAGACGTGTTTTTACAAAACATCCTCTTTAACGCGATTCATTATCAATTACCAAATGACGCACACTGAAAAAGAAAAGATAATGCCATTATCATGTCAAGATATGAATGCTCACGTTTGCTCCGATGTAAACATTTATAAAATAAAAGATTTGACCAAAAAATAAATAAATAAATAAAATAAAAGAGGTTCGCGTTCCGCTTCGCTTGTTATGTAGTTGACGGATAGTCGCATTTTATGTCACAGAAAATGAATAGATTACGGAATATATCGCTCACGTTGAATTCTGCGCCAGATTCATGAATTTCATCGCAGGCGTATAACGAACTGCGATTTTTTTTTTCCATCTAACGACGACTGCGGCTGAAGAATAACCCAGAAAGAGTCAGAAATCCATGGTCGTTTAGAGATGGGCATTCAAAATTGCGTCAGACATTAATGGAAAGTAATTAATATTTAACAAAGTTACAAAAAAATAGCAATAAATATTAGAAAGGGAAAAAAATCGATTCAAAACCGACTCGAGGTCTTACAGCAACGTGTGCCGCTAGCGTGCAGAAAGGCTCAGATTCGAATCTGTTAGCGGCGTCCGTTGCAGTCACTGCTTTCAGCAATGAGGAGATTATGAGACAGCACGTAAAATGCGTCTGGCATTGGCTTTCCCGAGTTTTCTACCATGCAAATATGGAGAAGTTACACCTAAAAGTCCTCCTCTGAGCAATGACTACCTGTCATCACCGGTCGATGGGGTATTCGCAATATGCATAAGTTAATACGACGCAACCCCCCTCCCAAAAAAAGAAATACATATATATAAACGATTGCTACACAACATATTTCTATTTAGAAAAATAATGAAATCCCTCATAAATGATCCATGATTTTACGTAAAACGCTAATTTGGGGTTTATTTAATGTGTTGATGAAGGCGGGGGAAGAAAGTACACCTTTAAATAGCTGCTGTTAATTGAACTAAATACGTCATTTCAATTTATATTACTTAATTTATAAAGTAAAGTATAAAATTACAAATTTTAAAATTTTGATTTTCCATCAATCAAAATAAAGATAAGTTGCTTCTGAAGATAATGAGTTTGAGCTGCAACATATTATAGGCTATACATTTTTGCTTACTTGAATATCACAAATTCTATTACTTCTGTATTTTAATATATTTTAAGTGTTTTTATTTTTCCCCTTTAAATATGACCCAAAGAAAGCAAATGATTTGACATTTCATATTATTACAAAATAAATGCTACAGCATCGAGTGTAAATTCATATATTACTATAAAACAAAGTTATTTTTACAGCGAGCCTAAATCTAATAAGCAATTCAAACCATAAATAATTATAATTTTAAAAATATTTACACAACTATCAAGCAATTTTCGCAACACTAAAAATATTAAAGAAGTAACTTTGAAGATCATAAAAATAAATTGGATTATTATTTGAAATATCTTAAATTTGGGATGTTAGCTGTGCTTATTATGCATAGAAGTATTTGAAAGATTTGTGTACACGATAAAAAATTGCGATAATAATTCACATTAATGTATATGAATTGTTATTTGATGGCTAATTAGCTCAAATAGGATTTTTATTTTTACCATGACTCATCAAATACTGCGAAATTAAATACATCATGCATCGGTTTCTACACTATTTTTCTCAAAATCATTATTTCATTACGTCAAAGATAAAAAAATTATTTCAAACGTATAAAGAAGAAGAAAAATTTTTTTTTTTTTTTTTTTTTTTTTTTTTGAAGACAGTAGTTGGCAAAAGTATTCATTTTCTAATACTAAATACAAAATGTGGCTCTTGAAACCTGTAAGTGATCCATTCAACCATTGTCTTAAGAATTAAAACTTAATTTATTAAATTCCTTCTATTAGCTCACACTCTTCTTATATATATCTTGTTCACATTTTCAATAGTTCATAAAATACTTTTTATTCCTCCATTCAAGTTCAAATACATTTTTTTTAACTTGTAGTGGATGACACTGGATGTGAATACAATTTTTCAAATATTAATTCATTCATTGAATTTAATTAATTAATTTTAGTTTGTTTTTTTAGATTTAAGTTGCATATATCTACCAATAGATGGCGCCAGATAAACTTAAAAAATGAATGAAAATTATTTATAAAGGACTTTCTGCAATAGAGTGAAAAAAAGTTGGAATAGGCTTAAATTTTTTTTTTTTTATTTTTTTTTTATTACTTGTTTAAATCAGATCAAAACGAACTTAATGTCCACAACAGCAAATATCAACAAACACAACTAGAGTGCAAACATCTACACTTAATCCCACTGTAACAATATCACGTGCAATATTTTTTCCCATCTTTTTTTATCTTGTTTTTAAGTAACATTTATCTAGGTTAACAGCATTCAACATAGTTCCAAAAATTGCATTCTAATAAAATAAATAATAAAATATGAAATTTTTACAAATGGCATAAATGAAATTAAATATAGCGTACAATTCTTTTCATATGTTTCAATACAAATGCGTGTACAATTTCTGCAGTAATTATTACTTTTACTTATGCATTTGTAGATAAAAAAAAATTTTTTTTGTTTGCTTGTTTGTTTGTAAACACAGAAAATAGACAATGGCTTGGACCGAATCTAAATCACTTGGAATATAAAAATTCCCTCATTTAAATCCCATTTTCAAATCAAAAATCGATTGTGTAAGGTTCTAGAAAATCACAAATAGAATGAATTATTTTCATCTGTATGGCGAAAGTCTAATATGAATGGTAGGTTTGCCACAGCACTTCGTGAAACGCGCCCGCCAGATTTGGCGCCCTAAATCGCCGCTCTTCCTTCTCAAACCAGCGGAAAAAAAAAAAAAATACATTTTAATACAAACAATTTTATTTACTGAACTTGGATGAAATAGCAGGTTAGCCCATTCCGAAGTTTTTATAAATTATAATAATATAAAACCTAAAAATAACAAATTATATTTTAAAACTATACATTTTCCGAGTAGTTCATAAAAAAGACGTATTCTACATAAAAAAAAAAAAAAGAAGCTTTCATAAACTATAACAACTAAAAAACAGCGCATATTAAAAATACAGCAAAATTATATTTAGATTATAATAAAAAAAAACTCCGCCAATAATTCAAAATTTTTTTGTACTTTATATCCCTTCATAACTTATTTTTAAACACAAATTTTTTTCAATTATTTAGAAGTATATATATTGTTATTTATAAAATTAAGATTACTTATTTTTTTAAAAAGCCTGCTTTTTATGCATGTGCTCGCAGGAATTTTGAAAACAATTTTTTTGAAACTGCATGAAATAACAAGGCGAAAAACGTGGTATTGAATGAATTCATAATTTTATAATATAACGAAATCACGTGATTTTATTGTTCAGTTTCCTTTGATTCACTGTGGCCTTTTATAAATCTCTTACTGTCTCAGACTGCTACCCATAAATACATAAATTATTGATAAAGATTATACGTTAGTAAATTAGTTCAATAAGCCATTGTTTTATTGGGTCTTTCGTGAGCGAAACCACCATCTTACTGTCTGTGTTTCACTGTAGGCAGGGCCGGGTTTTCCTATAGGCTAACTAGGCTTCAGCCTAGGGCCTGCATTCAAATTGTTAGCAAAATTAGAATGACACTATTCTAAAAACAGTAAACATTAAAACACTGAATCGAAAATAAAAAGAAATTGTACACATATGACTCGTAAACAAACATAAAAATGTATTGGTGTAGATCAACGAGTTCGGCTCATTGGGTCTGTTCGTTTGCATATAAATAAATAAGTGTTCTCGATTTTTTTATTTATTTATTTATTTAATATCTGTGCCACATTTTTTATAAAGATTAGTACCCATCACAAAACATTTCATTTAACATATTGATATACACTCATGTCCATAAATTAAGGATAATTCAGAATCACACAGAAATTGAACTCTAAAATAAAAATTTCACCTGTAGAATTTCACACACATCTTGAAGAAGAATATGCAAATTACAGGAAACCACCAGATGGCGCGGATAGTACGTCAAAATGACGAGTGTAAGAGAGGCGTATATAAGGAATGGTGGCAAAGAAGTAAAATTGTTCACAAGCGCTTTAAAAGCCTTTCAGTGCAATAACCGCATAGTTATGACACAAAGGAAGCATTTCGATGATTTCTTACGTGCTAGAATTATCGGACGACTGGAATGCGGACGTACCCAGCTGGAAGTATCCGAGGAACTTGGAATCGCCCAGAGTGTCATCTCCAGGCTTTGGCAACGATTCCAAAATGATGGTAATGTGAGTAGATGTTACAGCACAGGTCGCCCCCGAGTTACAACGCCGAATGAGGACCGGTATTTAGCAGTTACTGCCAAAAGAAACAGACGGAGCACAGCATCAGACCTGTCTCGTCAGCTACCGGTGCGACAGTTTCAAGGGCAGACCGTGTACAGACGCTTAAGGCACATTAATCTATATGCTCGTAGGCCTGTCAGATGTGTTCCACTTACCGCAACTCACTGTCGCCTGCGATTAACCTGGAGTAGAGAGCGTGCATTGAGGACACCGTAACAATGGTCTGGTGTGATGTTTTCCGAAGAGTCCAGGTTTAGTTTGCAGTCTGATTCTCGCCGGACTTTCATATGGAGAGCGCCAGGTACCCGTTACCACCAAGAGAACACCATTGAACGACACCGTTACGGTGGTGCAGGATGGCTCGTTTGGGGAGGAATTATTCTTGGTTCCAGAACTGACCTGCATGTTCAGAGTGTAACGATGATAGGCCACATCTATCGGGATATCATTCTGAAACAACATGTACGTTTGTTTCGGGGCGCCATGGGTGCTGAATTTCTGTTTATGGATAACAACGCCCGTCCTCACCGTGCAAACATTGTAGACGAATGCCTTCAATTGAGGATATCACCCGTATGGATTGGCCAGCATACTCACCGGACTTGAATCCAATAGAGCATGTGTGGGATATGCTTGGCGGCCAACGAATTGCAGCCCGTCAACCCCTCCCACTTGTCAACCGGAACTTCGGAGGGCATTACTTGATGAGTGGTGTAATATTCCCCAAGATCAGATTGCTAATTTGATACTCAGCATGCCTAGGCGTTGTAAGGCCTGTATTGCATCGTCCGGGAGACATACTCCATATTAAACATCATACTAACCATGTTATACTGTTTTTCGTAAATAGGTTCTTTTTTGAAATTTGCTCCAGGGAGTAAAAATCGCAATTTTTATTAATTATGTCAAACATATAGCATCTTTTTTGCTCTTTACCTTTTGTTTAATAAATAGACTTTACAAATAAGTCAAATTTGTTTTGCTTCTGTCTCTTTCTTTGCCTGAACTTCATTATCCTTAATTTATGGACATGAGTGTATATCACAGTAATGATGTATTTTATTATCTCTCATGTCATTTACAAACTTAAAAATGGGAGGTGAAAGGGCCTCATAAGTGGATAGCCTTGGGCCTCTTTTCATCTAAATCCGGCCCTTACTGTAGGCGATATATCGACGATCTTTAGAAAGCTAATTATTATTCGAATAAATTTCTAAGATAAAGACAAACTCTACGGAAATGTATCTATATTAAAAACAATTTTCAAATTTTATTTTGGGTCGTACTATGTTTTTCTTAAGTAAATGTCATTTTCTTATTCCATTCGGCTCAAATAAGGGCGATTCACTACACGGATGGCAAACTTGAATGAATACGTGATTGTAACTTATTTTCATACACACACATATTGAATAATTCACAATATATATGATTATAAATAAACGAGAAGAATAAAATCGAAAGTAAAATAAAATCACATCAAAATATTCATACATTTTGACACGCACATTTATGATTAAGGCAGCAATTGTCGCCAACCGCCCTGTGTGGCGATTTCGATTCAGTTACATTTTTATTTTTCTTGCTATTTAATTCACTTTCACTTTTACCATTCAATTATTAATTTATTTTAATTCAATGAATAGATCAGATCAGTATGTTGATTTATTCTATTTATTTTTAAATTCGAGATTAATCAGAAGTGAATATGGATTAATCAACAACCATAAAACAAAATGCTGTTCCGTTCGATCAAAATCAATATCAGATCAGAGGTATTCAATTTTTTTTTTTTTTTCTTCTCTATTTGTCAACGAAGAGGATTACTTACTAAGAGGATTAGGACTAAGACTCTTTCTAAAAAAAACATTATTTTAAAGCAAAATAACAATTACTTGAAAACTTACTTGAACTTAAGTTATTACTTGAAAACACTTAATAAAAAATGTGATGCATTCATAATTTTTGTGCGTTTATATAAATAGATAAAAATCGATGGAAAATTTCAAAATCCACTACTAAAATGTCGCTAGCACTAAAACTGTCTCAAATGTGACAAGATAAACAATAAGAGAGATCAACAAAACAGCACATTCCCTCCCTAACGTAACTGCAAAGCGTGGAAAATCCCTATTTTCAAAAGTGAGCTATTTACAAATAGAGTCGCAATATGCATTTACATGAGAAAGATTAGGCGGCCTATTTTGATTTCGTTTTTCTCCTCCACCAAAATGTTCCCTCAACACGTACGAAAAACATGGTAAACATTTTCCGATTCTTAAAACTATAGATTCCACAAACTTTAATTTAATTACACGGCGTGTTAACTTCCAGTCTTACATAAAAATTGCACAACCAAGCAATGAAATATAACCATAAAATAAGAATCCACTAATTGATTTCGGCTTAATGAATGAATTACGGAAATTTACGGGAAAGGAGAAGAAAAAAAAAGGGCCAATTGGAAAAGCAAAGAATTCTAGTTAGCATACGTAACCCGCGCAATCAAGGACTTTATTTTCATTTCCTTATCACAATGGAGAGATTGGAAATACTCGGTATCCGGTTCAGAAGAAGATGAGCGGCTCTATGCAACGAATCAGAAAAATGCTTTAATTTAACCCCTTTGCACTCGAGGGCTCCGAAGCGGAGCCATTTAAAATTTGTCTTCAAGCTCGATAACAAAAAAATTTTAATTAACAAAAAAAATAATAATAATAATTAAAAAATTAAAATTAGATTTTAATTAAAATTTAAAAAGTTTAAAAATTTTTGCTTCGAGTGAAAAGGGTTAAAAAACAGCTGAGTTGCCATTCATAAGGTCTAAGGGCTCGTGAATTACGTAAGAATCGAGACTCTTAAAACTACAAAATAACTCAAGAAAATATTAAAAAAAAAAAAAAAAAGTTTTATCTAAAATGCTTTAATTATTCATATCGAACGTCCAAGACTTTTATATACGAATCGCCGAAGGATTCAATTCAAATTTTACTTTAGGGGTCACCATTTCGTTTCAATATAACTGCTCGGTTCAAATTTTTGTTAATGTTATTGGCCAATAATAAAGTATTCTGTTAAGTCCATTGCTTATCACTGTACTTTAACAAAAAGTTCTCTACTGAAACAAAAAAAAAAAATCCTTCTAATAGCTCACACTCTCCCTTTATATATCTTGTTCAAATTTTCAATCGTTCATAAAATATTTTTTTTATTCATCCACTCAAGTTCAAATACATTTTTTTTTTTTTTTTGAACTTGCAGTGGATGACACTGGATGTTAATACAGTTTTTTCAAATATTAATTCATTCATTCATTAAATTAAACTAATTAATTTCAGTTTTTTTTTTTTAGATTTACGTTGCATATATCTACCAATAGATGGCACTTAAAAAAATGAATGAGAATTATTTATAAAGGACTTTCTGCAATAGAGTGAAAAAAAGTAGGAATTGACTTAAAATTTTTTTTTTTTTATATTATTTGTTTACATCAACCGCCCCAGACTTTTATGTACGAATCGCCGAAGCATTCAATTCAACTTTTACTTGAGGGTTCAATTTCGTTTCAATGTAAACACTCAGTTCAAATTTTGGTAAATGTGATTGGGCAATAAAAAAGTATTCTGTAAATCCACTGTTTATCACTGCACTTTTAACAAAAAGTTTTCTAATGAAACAAAAAAAGAAAAATATTTTTTTTGTTAAGCTCTTGATTTACAACCGTTCGTCAACAAAACGGTAGATTTTGAGGGAAATGAAGATCACTCATGGTGCACCCATAAAAAGTTTAACCCGTAAAGTAATTGATTTAAAAAAATAAAAATATAAAAAAACGATTTATTTTTATAAATAGTTATCTGTAGATAGTATATAATAATTCCTAATAACAAATATTTAAAAATCAAAATCGATTTAATATTAAACAATCAAAACGCAAAGCATCTTGAAATTATTTTACTTTAAAAAGCAAAAACATCTTTCATTTTTAAGTAAAATATTGGTACAAGTTTATGGATGAACAAAAATGAAATATATCAGAGCCAGAATTCATAAGCATTCTTCCAATAAAAATAATTTTTTTTTTTTTTTTTTTTATCACAGGTTTAAAAATTACTACTTTTTTTTTTTTTTTTTTATTGATATTTTATTATTTTTATTGATCATTCAAGTTTTTTTTCTAATAAAATTAATTAGGAGCATTAAATTAAGCATCAACTTAATTGACCCAAAACTGCTTATTTTTGCTTTTAATTTATTTCACTTTGCAAAAATCAATTCTGTAGTTCAAAAACGAATTTTTTCAGGTTTTATTTATATTAATGTTCAGAAATAAATATTAATACATAGTAAAAACAGTTTCTAGAATCTTTGAAAACTGCATTAAGTAAATAAAATAAGGGAAACGGTGAGATTGTGTGGAGAAGCCCACACTTTCAAAAAGGAAGTACATCTGGTACTTTCACACTTCCTTCAAAGAAACTTCAACCTCCCCATTCTAGAAAAAGAAAAGAAGAAAAAAAAAATCCCCCCTAACAGGGGTGAGATAAGAAAACTAGAAAAGGGGCATGTGTAAGGGATATGTATCTCAACCTCTTTATCCTGGGAAAAGGAAATAGGTATTAGTTCATGGAAGTAAATATCCCCAACACCTGCTTGAAATGCATAGGAATGAATGTTCAAAAATTTCAAGGATGATGAAAAATTATTCTGCAAATCAATACCTATTACTGATACACTCGTGGATTAGTAAAACAATTTATAATAATTCAAAATATAAAAACAATATTTTGAAAGTTTTGTTTATACTGTTGTATATATTCTAATCTAGATTATAACTTCAATAGAAGGAGAGGGGAATTCTATATTCTTAAAAAAAACTTTTTAAAATTAACTATTGCATAATGAATCATTTATGTAACAATCAGCTAATAGGAATTCATATATTAAGAGAAAGAATATTAAATTTAACAGTTGCTAAAAGTTCCTATTTCAATGCTAATAGAATAAAATATATTAAACAATATCAGATATTTAGCTGAGTTTAACACACAAATCTAAATTGCAGTTTTCCCTTTAAATTTATCACTTTTACAGTTTTATCAATTATTTCAAAAATGAAATAGAATATAATTTTTGTTTTAATTTCACTCTTCATTTTAAGTTTTAAAATTTAATAACAAAAATTAATTGGAAATGCAGTTTTTTTTGTTTTTTTTCCAATTTGAAAAACACTGAAAATAGTTTACAAATGTTAGACAAATTAAATTTCAATTTTATTTTTCATTTATTAGTATTCTTTAATTTTAAGCAATCTCATTTTAATGTAATGTTTAAACTAATTTAAGATGTGGAGGTATAGTGGTTCTTAAAACCACAAAGGAACTCCGTAACAGGTACGCCCGTTGCCCCAGATTTAAAAAAAAAAAAAAGAACAATTTAAAAGACAGTCAAATTTTCTTCTACAGGACTATTGATGCCAAAAAGACTACACTAGTTAACCAATTATTGTCAAGTAAGCACTTTCACTTAATATAATAAAATTCAAATGTATAAAAATAATAAAAATATATAAAAATTCTTTATAAGCAGTTAAAACTCCTTAAAATTATTAAGACATTATTATTATATGAAAAACACAGAACTTTGAAATATTTGATATTTTAAACATTTATTTTTAAATTCAGGTTTGATCATGAAACAACCTATTTATCAAAAAAAAGGCTGCTTCTTTCAATAAAATCAATTTTATTATTTATTTCGAATAACAATCAATTTTAAAAACACCTATATTAAATTTTTAAAAAATCCACTCTTTCTGTTTATGATTAATTACATTAATTTGAACTCAATATTTATTTTTAAAAAATTGCATAATTTGAAATAAATCAGCCAAAGGACAAGTATAACCAAGTAACAAAACTAATCAAATGAAATCTAGTCAAGCAGTACTTTTTAATATGAAGTAAATGCAATTATGTCATGCAGAAAATGCAATTGTAAGGATTTACAAAGATGCAATCACATAACAGTTTTTAAAATTGAAGATCACTACAACACGAAAAAAAAAAAAAAAAACTTGAAATGATTTTATAAAAAAATTTCTAATGACTTTTTAGTAACATATAAATTGTCATTAAATCTATATGTACTATGAAGATGAAAATAAATCAAATGTGATTGCATTAAAAGGCAAATATTTTATTTAACTTTTTTAAAAAAATAATATACCATGAATAAATAAACTTTAAATTTTAAGGAACTAATTGATCCTTTCCTCTTTTATTTTTCCTTACTTAAAATAGCTTATGAAAAATGTATTTGGAAGATAATAAACTTCATAATAAAATTCATACTTTGTTTTTTTCTACAATCAATTTTAAATCATAATTATACTTTAATAATCAGTTATTAAAATAAAATATCAAGAAGAGTTTCTTTCATGAAAAAAATAAATCAATTAAGGGATATAAATCAATTGGTATAGCTATCCATAACCAATAATAAAATAATGTTTTTTATTTAAAAATTTTTTAACAGAAACAAATTGTATCAACAGAAAATTTTAAATTTCATTAATAATCAAGTAAATATTTTCTTTTTTTTGCCACATTTTAATATTGTCGAGTAATTTTGCATATTGTTTTCAAAGTTAAAATTATTGAGATGTTTCCAAATAAAGAGATAGAAATTTGATTTAATAATAAATAAAGCATCATAACCAATTTATTGACTGATATACTGAAATCAGTACAACTAGGTATTAATAGCTTACAAACAAATTTGTACATGAAGAAAACGTTTAACTGGCTAATTTGAACAAGCAAATTCATAGTAACATTAATGAATAGAATAATGATCTTTTGTGATTGAAAAACTTTTAATCATAATTTTTCTAAGCTTCACAAAAGTAATTCAGATTTTATAGTAGATGGTACACAATTTATGACATCAAAAAGTAAAAACTGTATCCTTGAAAAACTTGAATATAAATTTTAGTGTCAAATATTTTTCTTAACAAAAATAAGAACAATATCATAAAACAGTTATCAGAGCTTAAAAGTTATATAATAATGTGTATAATAACAAAATTATCAATGATTATAAGAAAAAAATCAATGCATTAAGAACACAAAATAGAAACGTATACAAACAACGAAAATAATCCAAAATATAAATATGTAAAAAATACATTAGAGCATGTATCATTTTAAAATATTTTTTTTTTCTTCCTTAAGATGCATTAAGAAAAAAAAATGTAAATGTTAAAACTTTTTAATTATGTTTAAAAATATAATAATCACATAATGCAAGGCATTTTATTCTAGCATTCATCAGCAAGTTATTTTCATGTTTATGTTATAATGTCAGTTCATTATCAATAAATAATCTTTATTTATTACCTGTATAATTCTAGTTGTATCTTCTAACGCCGTAAGAAAATTAAAAGAAAACTAAGGTTGGCAGTGCCAGTCTGCTTCTAAGTGTTGGTCTTTGCAATATATCATAAACATTTAAATGAATAAGCTTGAATGATAATTGTACAGAGATAATACATTCCAATGCAAAAACTTTCGCGATTGACATTGATCCTCCAAAACAGACGAACGTCGTTAACCTCGAATAGCTCACTTCCTTTACTTTAAACGGCATTCCGTAAACTGAAAAAGCCCCGCCCTCAAGATTTACTTTCGTTTTTTTGTTTACTTAGCTTTACAAGATACTCGTTAAAGAGGATATATGAGTAAAAGTTTTTCTCAACAAAATTATTCATATCTAATCCTCGTGTTTTTATGTTTAAAATTAAAAAAATTGTCATAAATCTATCAGAAAATTTAAAACGTGTTCAAATAGTTTTGTATCAATATGACAGTTCAAAAAATAATAAGTTATCATCGGCAATCTTAAATGGATATAAAAAATTATTATTGAAGACACAATTATCATACATCCATGCTATGCTAAAATTTAAATCATCTCTGTAAATTCTAATGATTAGCCAAATTAATTTATGGAAGTGACTATCTAGGAGAAGAAATACCCTACTCTATCCTTCTATTTGTTTGATCTTTCCTACAAAATTATTTCGTTTTTCTCCAAAATTTTCATCTTTAATCTTAATTTTAATAAATTAAAGTAAACTTAAAATTCTCCAAGATTTTAAGTAAGTCAATTTACTATAATTTTGAATTAATCACGAAATTTTTGTCTGCTGTTTAGAAAAGCACCATCAGAAACAAAACAATTTTATAATGTTATATTTTTAAATAATATTTTGTTTAGTTATAAAATATATAGATATATATATATAATTTTTTACTTAAAATGTAAGAATCCTGTTCTTCTTTAAAGAGGAATAATATTTGTTAATATGGTTAAATATTTTCAAAATGGGGAACATTTCAGAATTTTGTTCAAATCTTTTATAATAATCTAATATAAAAAAATAATTAAAATTTTTTTCTTTAACTATTTAGACATCACTTAAAAGTGCATTGTACATATGTTTTAAACATTGTTTGTTTGTTTTTATATTTTTAAAAAATCATTTGATTGATAGAACCTATTGCTTCTTAAGTATAATATTTACTATTCCCTTTAATTTTAAAACAATGTTTTGGAAATTTATTTAATCTTCTAGTCTTTATAAAATTGAAATATTATTAAAAACTATTTATTCTGAACTTAATCAGCTTGCTACCTTTTAATTTAAATGTTGGAAATATTAGAGAGCACCCTTATAACTTTTAAGCCCTATCAACAGAGGGCAGCACAGTATGAAATGCATTGAAACCCTTTCCTTAGTGGCATGAAATGGATAAATTTTTTTCGATTCAATATCTTTTATTTTAAACCAGTAAAACCAATTTTTTTTTAAGAAATAATTGTATACAAATCTACCATTTCTTTAAAATTCACTTACTACGTAAATTGTTACCATAATACCTCAACAATTTTGAATTAGTTTTCAAAGTGCAAATAATTGTACTATACAAGTATTATAGTACATACTATATTATACAAGTATTTGAAGTACTATACTCAAATTCATTCATACATTTCAAATAGTAATAGATGAAATCTACTATCAAGGACGTAAGGAAACATTGAAAGACACAAGAGAATATTAGAGAGCAAAAGAAACTATCTGAAAAGAAACTATCATGAAAGAAACTATCATGATTTAAATTGTCACTTAAGCATAATAAGACAAAAAAGGACGCCTTAAGATGGAATTTCTGATTGCAACGAAATTTCATATACAAATACTCTTCGATGCAACATAAAATGATTACATTTTGGCGATGTTTGAATAGCTAGAGCTCTAGATCAGCGATTTCTAATCTAGAGTACATGTACCCTGGACTGACACATGACAGACTTGTTGGGGTACGTACATAAACACTCGTTGGGGTACGTAAATACAAAAAAAGAAAGGAAGTAATAGGTTTTATCCTCGTAATGCATTGATCCTTGGTTGTCACTAGCCCCGTCCACCACCCATCACATCGTGCGATTACGCATGAAATCTCTCTTCCACCTTTCCACTTAATATTCTGCAGGCTCTTCATGATTTTGGTTTCACTGAATCTTACTCAAACAGGAACGTCGCTCTTCGAATATTCTGATCCTCCCTGTTTAAATTGCGAGAGAAGTTTGAGCAAGTTGAAATGAATAAAAGAATTCCACTTTCGGACAAGAACGATTCCTTTCAATAGAATAGAATATCGTTAAAGATATTAATTAGGAGGACCAAGGCCGGGTTTAGATGAAAAAATTCCCTAGGCTATTCCACTTATGAGGCCCTTTCACCTCCCATTTTTAAGTTTGTAAATTGCTTATTAGGTTTAATTATTAGTCATACGGTGGGTAAAAAAAGTATTGGCAATTGCCTTAATTTATTCATATTGACAAATAAATAAAATGTTATGCATTTTTAGCTGTCGTAATTAAATACAAGACATCTTAGATATATAAAAATAGTAAAAATTATATTTTAATTTGCATTTTCTACGATTTTTTCTTTGAAAAACGAAAATTTGCTTGTCAAAAAGTATTGGCAAAGTTTTAACTGCTATGCAAATTTTGTTACATTGAAGTCACGTGTTTCGACTGATAAGAAACTCTATCGGTATATAGTCTGCAAAACTACTCCAAAAGTGTCTATGCATTATTTTGCGATTACTGCAGTAAAAAGGACTTCGAAATCGAAGGAGTTGGACGTTAGTTTTAAAAACACGATTATTAGGCTCAGAAATGAAGGTTTAACTTATCGTGCTATAGGAGTGAAGTTCAATATATGTTTATTTACTGTCAGAAGTGTTGTAAAGTTAAAGGAAACAGGATCAACGGAAAATAAGACTAGAAAGTGGACGACCTTGAATATTTTCTACAAGAGAAGAGCGTGTCATTATTAACAAGGTTAAGAAAAAAACCCTAAAATAATTGCACCCCACATAGCTACAGATGTTGCTTTCACTTCGCAAAAGACTTTCAGCGTACAGACTGTACGGAATGTTTTACACTAGAGAAGTTATTATGGAAGGGCAGCTAGAAAGAAACCATTCATCTCGGAAATAAATAGGAGAAGGAGGTTAGATTTCGCAAAATCCACGTTGATTTATCTGAAGAGTTTTGGAACACAGTTATTTTTTCCGACGAATCAAAGTTTAATATTTTTGGCAGTGATGGACGACGATATGTGTGGAGGAGGCCAAATGCTGAATTGGAAAAGCAACATTTAACTGCTACTGTAAAACATGGTGGAGGCAGCGTCTTAGTTTGGGGCTGATGGCAGCTAATGGAATTGGCAACCTGCATTTTATTGATGGTATTATGACAGCACGTATATACATTGACATTTTGCGCCATAACTTAAAAAATCAGTGCCCAAAATCTTGGCTTAAGAACATCATTCGTTTTTCAACAAGACAATGACCCCAATCATACAGCGAATCTCCCCCTTGAATGGCTACTCTACAATGCTCCTCGCCAATTAAAAACCCCACCTCAATCGCTTGACATCAACCCAATTTAAAATTTATGGCACTTGCTGGATCTAGAAATCAAGAAACATAAAATTTCAAGTAAAGACGACCTCAAACGTTTACTCTTGTAAGAGTGGCACAAAATTCCCAACAGTACAACAAAGACCTTAGTTTCCTCTATGAGAAATAGATTACAAGCTGTTATAGATGCAGAAGGTATGCATACAAAGTACTATACATATACTGATTATGTTTTCGCTCATAATTTTGTCAATTTCATAATTTTGCCAATACTTTTTTTATCATGTAAAATGTGGATTTTCTCGTAGATTTTGACTAAAAAAATATTTAAATGAAAATTTCGTTATATTTGTTTGTCTTTTCTCCTTCTGTAATCGCTATGTTAAAATAAAATTTGTAAACATACTTTGTTAGCAAATATGATCATTTATAGGCAATTGCCAATACTTTTTTTTATCCACTGTATGTGTAGAATTCCCCCTTATTTTTATTCAGTGGTTACTGTTTTTAGAATAGTGTAATTCTAATGTTGCTAACAATTTCAATTTTGCCTCTTTTGATATTGAGGCCCTAGGCTGGAGCCTATTAAGCCTATACGAAAATCCGGCCCTGAGGATGACTGTAACTAAGGAATTTGTTGAGATGAAAGATAAAAAAGTGACATTAAATCTATGACTTATTAAAAATTTATTGTAAAATATTTTTTATATATTTTTTTCCAAACCTTCATAATTCAGGATCGTTAAGGCACTGGAATGGCTAGTTACGACACTTACTGTTAGTCAGTCTTGGAGTCTTTTATTTTTTATTTATTTATTTTTTATTTTATTGCTATGATATATTATTCTTTGTCAAAAATATTTTTTTTTTAAATAAAAAGTTTTTTTGGGGGTGGGGGAAGGGCTGGACTCTTTAACGAAAATACCAAACTCTTATTCGTGATACAGTTAGCACTCCTTAATCAGTCATTTGATGGTTAGGCACTTTCTATAAACCGACTATGGTCAAGCAGTTCGTTTTCGAAATTTTTCGTGCGAATTCATTTGTTTGTTGTCCTTGATCACCAAGTGTTTATCTTAGCTGTCAGTTTTCATTTCAGTACAGAGTAGAACTCATAAGTTTAATTCGTAATGGTTTTTGAAAAAGGATCCGAATCCATTTATAATAGAGCTCACATCTGTGTTGCCAGTTTGGGACATATGTAATTCTCAAATAACCATACATCTCACGTGACTTTTACTTCGTAGTTCAATATACCCGATGATGGTTTGGCGATTTTTTGCCAATAATCTGTACTGTTGGTGATTACTACTCTATTCTGTCAGTGCGAAGGAAGAAACAGGTGAACTATCATAGAGCAATTTCCAAAAGAAATAGATCCTTTTTCTTTTACTCCTCGTATCTATAAATAAATATTAATTTATTTATTTAATTAATTTTTTTCTATATATTTGGCATTTTTTCCCTATTAATAAACTTCCTTGTAATATTTAAATATTTTCATTATATGATATTTTCATTCAAAAATGATTCAAAATAAAATATCAGTTTATATGAATTTTTGTCATGTTTTACTATATTTCATACAAAAAGATTGGAGTTATAAACAAAATAACTTTTCTTGTATCTATTTATCTTTAGTAGGCACAAAAGTTGAATAAATGTCTGACTTGAAATGAAAAATTTCAAGTATTTCTTGGAATTTTCAGAATTACGTCCTAACGCTTTTACGTTTTCTAAATGAATGCGAGCGGGAGAGAAAAGAGCCAACGGCGATACAGCACCAAATTTAGTCTGAAAAGGAAGAGCGATATTTTTCCCAACATTCTGTTCCTTTAGAATAGAAAGACGCTCTTTATTTTATATGTATATTTTATGAGACGCGCTCTACAATTTTTCTCCGATGCAAATGTGGGGCAGTCATCCTGATAACTCTCCGCGGAAGGCAATATCCTCCGCTCGTAATCCGTCGGTGAGCTGTTCGTATCAAACATTACTTTGGTTTTTACCTCTAGATTCACTCTATGTAGCCTCCTACCAGTTAGGCAGTTTGAACAGCCCACTGACGGATTAAAATGTCTGCGATCGCTTATTTATTGAGGGGATGAATTTTCCGAAAGAAAATTGATCATTTTAACGATGATGAAATGATACAGCATGTGTACACAGATGTTTTGACAAATGACGTTTTTGTGGTGTTCTTTCACAGCTTTAAACCCTTAAATATACATTAATTCGTACCTAAAGAGAACACACTAAACCGTCTACCAAACACACACATTAACCATTCAAAATTACTCTATATCCCATACCACATATAAACCTATAGATTCGAACGCCTTCAGAAACTACAAGTTGGAAAGGGAAACGCATAAAAATGAAATAAATCAAAAGCTAATTAAAGCTATATATCATCTCGGAGGCAAACATATCCTGTCAGTAATGATCCATCCATCCCTCACATCAGTGAAATTTAATACCTCTGGATTGCTGGACGACGGACAACAGTCAGGTTTCGTTCTGCCATCCCCGTTTTGGTTTGCAGGATCTTTTTTTTTTTTTTTTCAATTACTTCTATTAGCTCACACTCTCCCTATATATATTTTGTTCAAATTTTCAATCGTTCATAAATACTTTCCATTCATCCACTCCAGTTCAAATACATTTTTTTAACTTGCAGTGGATGACACTTGATGTTAATACAGTTTTTTAAAATAATTAAATTTAATTACTGTACTAATAACTAATTTTAGTTTTTTTTTTATTTAAGTTGCATATATCTACCCATAGATGGCGCCAGATAAATTTATAAATAATTTTCATTCATTTTTTTAAAGGACTTTCTGCGATTTCAGAAGTTTATTCTGCAAAAACAAAGTTTCACTCATAAATACTAATTAAAAAGACAATTTGGAAAGTCAGTAAAAAGAAATTAAATTCTTGGAAAAAGAAAGAAATTTCGATAAAGATTAAAAAGCAGTCTGCCGATACCTGTTCGGAGAAATTATTCTTAACGAACTTCCGGGGGGGAAGCGGAATCATGATTGGAGCAGGATTTCTCTTCTTTCTTTATGATATCTCAATTTCGTAGATAGAGACAAAATTGCGAAGGACAAAATAGTATTCATATAAATTGCGCAAGTCTATTGGTTTTTAGATAACTATTACATGCATTTTTTTCTAACCATTCTCTTTTAATTTTTAAATATCCAATCACGATTGTTTATTTAAAGAATACTTTGATAATTCCTTTTTCAAATTCCTACTATTAGCTCATACTCTCACTATATATATCTTGTTCAAATTTTCAATCGTTCATAAAATACTTTTTATTCAGCCACTCAAGTTGAAATGCATTTTTTTTAACTAAGGGATGACACTGGATGTTGATACAGTTTTTTCAAATATTAATTCATTAATTAAATTTAATTAATTAATTTTAGTTTTTTTTTTTTTTAGATTTAAGTTGCATGTATCTACAAATAGATGGCGCCAGATGTAAGAGGAAAATTTCAACTTTATTTGTAAAGGACTTTTCTGCAATAAAGTGAAAAAAAGTAGGAATTGACTTTAAATTTTTTTATATATATGTTACTTGTTTCTTCTTTCAGCCAGCTCTGGATCGCTCATGGTCACTTTTTTTCTCCTAATCTCTTTGATGTGTCCAACATCCATTTTTATGCCTTTTCAGATCACACGCCCCTTCACTCATTATTCGCTGGATTTTCTAATAAAATCAGCCTCTGAACCTATAGGGCTTTTCATTGCTGGAGGTGATTGTCAACATTTAATCAAAATGAAGAGGCGGCAAGTCCTTTTTGTACAGTTTTTCCAGAACACCCCATTAATAAATACTCGAGCACAGATAACTAAGTCTTAGTTGTCTTGATAAACTGACGCTCTTGATCAATTAAAACACTTCACAGGGATGTCAATTTTCAGTAGAAGTTGCGGCAAAAGACCTGCTTCTTCCGAAAACTGGAATATCGTTGGATCAACTGAACAACCTTTTGAACATTGATTTGAATCCAGTAAGGGATACTGGCCATCACATACACTGTTCTAATGGACACACATAAAATATACTATTTCACATGAATTATGTAATAATTATAAATAATTTTACCTTAATACAAAAAAAGGGGGTCTGAATGGCAGAGTGGCTAGCGCTCTGGCGCTCAGTACGAGTCCCGGCGGTGCCATGGATGTTTGTAGTGGTTCGGAATCCACTTTAATCCATAGTTCCCGGTCTAACAGCATCGTAGAACGTTACGGGGGTATTGTTACTCCGCGTCCGTAGCTTATCTTCAAGCAACACGCACCTAGTGAGTAGTGCTAAGCGAGTAACGCCGGTGCAGCGATTGCCTTAAGGCATCAAATACAATTGTCTAAGTGTATTTCAGTTAGAACAAAAAACAGCATTAGAACAAAAGCATTAGTTCAAAGTTGCAAACTTGCATTAGCAATGTTCAGCATTAGAATAAAAAAACCCTTAATAAAAATAAAAAATTGACATCCATATTGACACGACATTTGTGAGGTAGAAATCAAAATCTCTAACCTCCAAAAGGACAGCCGCTTTTTTTTTTTCCGATTTGATTAAATGTTGATGCCACCTCTACCAATGGAATAAGTTATAGGCCCATGGTCTGATTTTAAAGGGAAAATCCAACCAATAATGAAAGAAGAGCGTGAGATCTTGGAAAAAATAAAAAGCAAGGATGACATCAAATAAAAGGAGAGAGAGGACCAGAGTCAGAGAGAGATGATCAGAGAGAAGAATATGAGAGAAAGATAGATGGCGACCAAATTGAAAGGTGGAACAAGGCCTAAGCTATTCAATTTCCAAAAGAGTATAAACTTACTCTGCGGTGTGGGGTAAATTTGCGCTAGAAAGAAAAAAATAAGTGGACCCGAACGGCTATGGAGGGACTGTGATTTCTTGTGGATGTGGATGTCCGAGTTCTTGTGGATATGAGTTGAGCGACCATAGAAGCGGTAGCCACTCAACAGGAAATATTTACCTCCGAATGATGATGCGGCAACACGATAACAGAAAAACCCTGCTGCTGAGTAGCCCGAAGTTGCAACGTGTTGTTGGGAACTTAAGTGGTTATTATTTAAAACAGGTGTCTCAAACCCACGGGCCAAATCCGGCCCGCGACAGCGAATAGCTTATTGTTGCTGTAATAAGTTGGATAAAAAAACACAGAATGATAATAACTCGGTTTTATTGACTTGCTAGGTAAATCTTAATGACAAGCATAATACGCAGAAAATTTAACTTAAGCATAACAATTAACAAGTAATTGAAATGAATCCCACTAACATTATAAACTAGTGAACATCCCGCGGTTACCCTCGGCAGTTATACCTACCTATTTCCGCTTTTAACCACTAAATGTCGTCAAGTGCCACGGTCGTATCGATACACACAATAGTAATTGTAGTAATTGAACCAGATAATTTAGCAAGCGTAAGCGCGTACTCGGCGACTAGTCTAGAAATTATGGATAATGGCAGAAAGATCAAAACGGTTTTGGCCCTTGGTACTTACTGCAGTAAACAGTATGGCCCTAAGGCTGGAAAGTTTGGAGACTCCTGATATAAAATAAACTTTTATTTTGGAAGTCCAACCAGGCCACCTGTTTCGGCATTTGTATGTACTATATAGAAGCAGTTTGCTTAATGATTGTGATTAGTGCAAACGTGCAAATCTATCACTCGCGATGGTTAGCTTTTGTGATGTTATTAATTGTAGGCGTATGTTAGGATTTGATGTGTATGGTAACAATACTGGCTTTTGCTTATATTATCTTTGTATTGTTGATTATTTTTGAAGTCGTATGTGGACAGTTCTAGTAACTATTCCATTTGTTTTATTGGAATAGCATTTATTAATTGCATACTATTCTGAATCGAAGTGTTGTCCCTATGAAGTATTTATCTGTGTTTATTGCAAATAATAAAAAATATTTTTTTTTATTTAAAAATCATGAAATTTGTATTTGATTTATTTCATGTGTATATTTTTCCTTCTCCAATTTACATAAATCACTAAAGGCTTTCGAACCTGTTGATATATATGTAGTAATATAATATATATAGTATAACTATATACACTCAATAACCAAAACATTATGACCACTTGTCAATAACGAGTTGGCCCACTTTTGGCGCGCAACACAGCTTCAACCCGCCTTGGCATGGATGCCACAAGTCCTTGATAGATGGCCGGAGACGCATTGTACCAAATGTTTAAGCAACGGGCCCGCAAATCCGAGATATTGCGAATTGGTGATCTTTGAACTCTGAGCTGCCGTCCCAGGATATCCCAAATGTGTTCTATCGGATTGAGATCCGGTGAGTTAGGCGGCCAGGACACTAACTATAATTCAGCATCATGTTCCTGGAACCACTCCAACACAATTTTAGCCTTGTGACAAGGGACGTTGTCCTGTTTGAACATTCCATTTCCAGCTGGAAAAACAGAAGCCATGTAAGGATGCAACTGGTCCGCAATGATGTTCAGATACCCTGTAGCATTCATGGTCTGCTCTACCACAACCACGATCCCGGAGACGCCCAAGAGAACGTCCCCCAAAGCTTAATACCGCCACCACCGGCCTGTGTATGACCTACTGTACATTGAGGGAGCAACTGTTCGCCTGGAAGACGGCGTATCCTGACACGGCCATCGGCGTGATGAATGACAAACCGTGATTCATCTGACCAGGTAACTCTCTCCCACTGATCCATGGACCAGTCACGATGTTCCCGGGCCCAGCGCAGGCGCAGTTGGCGATGACGCTTGGTCAGCAAAGGCACACGAGTGGGACGTTTGCTGCGTAGCCCCATATCCAACAGTGTCCGCTGAACAGTGTGCTCCGATACTATTCTACTTGGCCCTGCATTGTATTGGGCTGTCAGCTGAGCCACTGTCTGGCTCCGGTTTTGCTTCACCATGCGAGACAGTCTCCGACGACCTTTTTCTTTGATAGCGTGTGGACGTCCAACATCATGTCGTCTACTGCTGGTTTCACAGTCATTCATCCACTTTGCATAAGTACTAACAACTGTAGATCGCGAACAACCCACGAGTCGTGCAGTTTCGAAATACTTGTTCCGAGCCTTCGAGCCATTACAATTTGCCGTCTATCAAAGTCGCTTAGATCCGCAGCCTTTCCCATCACTCACAGAAGTAAGTAAAAGAATGATTCTTCAGACTCTCCAGCAGCAGTTAAATACCACTTCCACCTGATCACGTGCCTTCCATGTCATCCAGGCGAGTTCATTGCAAAATGTAAGGGTGGTCATAATGTTTTGGCTCTTGAGTAATATGTGCATAACTATCTATGTTACTATGTATAATATAACTGTATATAGTATATAGTTTATTGCAGATTTTAAGTTATACTTTAAATAGGTTATTGTGGTATTTTTAGTTTATTTTGAGTGTTTTTTTTTTTTTTTTTTTTGGAGGGGGGTCCATTTAACAAATTCTTTCTATGTACTGAGTAGTTAATATTGGTGTTTAAAGTTAAAAATATCACCACAGTTGTCTTAATAGCTTTCGAGTCACCTCGTTTCTGAAAACAGTGACTACAACGATGCCACCACCGGATTCGTACCTGAGTTATCCTACACGCTAGCTAGCTCTGCACTTAAGTACCGGGGCAAATATCCGATCCGTCTAATTTCTAATTATCTATGATTAATATGTGGATCCTCTAAAATAATATGAAGAGCAAAAGCAGCCTGTCTTCAAGGTCTTTGTAACGACCTCGAAGAGATCTATTTCCAAAGAAGATTCTTTTGGATGGGATATTAAAACAATTTAAGTATTGGATGGGATATTAAAACAATTTAAGTATTGGATGGGATATTAAAACAACTATTATGCGATACTTAACTTTATGGGCTGTTTGGTGGCAACCACTCAAAAAAAGCTGAAGATTACTATCAGCAGCTAAGAAGATTAAAAGCATTTTTGCAACATGACAGGACCAAACACTACAGTGGTAAAGGCGATTAAGAGGCTCTTAGACGAATTTAGCTAGAAAATGATACTTCATTAATCCCCTTCTCCCTATCTTGCTGCAACAGATTACCATCCTTTTAGTGGCTCATAAAATCATTTTGCAGGATTTAGATTATTTTCAAAAGAAGAAGTTGAAATATGAAGATATATTATGTTTTTAAGACTAAACCAAATGAATTTTATAATTAGGCATCAAAAACTGACGGACGTGAACTGAAATTGTATTCCTGAAAGTATTGTAGCCGTGAACTGTATTGTATTCCTGATTATCAAACAGTCCAAAGTCGTGGATTGCAGTAAGAAGGTCTCGATGTACAACCGCCGTCATAATAACTTACTAAAACTCCGTCGTCATATCCATAGTTCCACTTATGATGCTTGGGTGGTCCTTTCTTCAGTAGCCATTCTTTGAAAGTGAGTCCCCTTTTGTATTGCGAGTTTTAGTCTCAGTTGTATCATTTTCTTGTACTGAAGGTTTTCTATTGAAATCCAAGCGGTTGAAGGTAATCGAATTAGGTTCTTCTTCTGTTTATTAAATTGTTCCATTTAGTCTTATTTATTCTAAAAAAGAGAGAGAGAGAGAGAAACTTAAATATATTCGACTTTTTTTTTTCTTCGTCATACGACGAGGGACTATGATACGAACGTCCCGCTGAGGGGCATATGAAACCAAGACATCGCCTTATGGGGCCTGAATGGTCTTATGGGGCCTGAATGGTCGAGTGGATAGCGCTCTGGCGCTCGGTACCACAGGTTTCGGGTTTCGAATCCCGGCGGTGCCATGGATGTTTGTAGTGGTTCGGAATCCACTTTAAGCATTGGTCCCGGTCTCATATGACTGTAGATAGTCACGGAGCAAAAGTCAGACTTCTACCTGCGGATGCTCCATCAGAAAAGAAGCTGCCCCCTTTCCCTCCATCCCTGAGTAGATCACTCATGGGATGTGCCCGTCCCACACTGCAGGACATTGAGGATTAGCCTTACATCGCCTTATCGAACTTCTTTCAGGATGATCTGCTCCGCACACGAAAAATTGAAACCGGACAGTCTGGACGAGGAGTTTGACTGACCTTTTCAAAATCGCTATCAAAAGTCTCCTCTGTTTGGAAAGGAGTGATTGATACGAACCAGAGTCGTACTCTAGCTGTGCATGTTACTTCTGGGCCGCATGTCAAGCTTCAAAACGTATTACGTCTCATTAAAACAAAAATATATTTCTTTCAAATATTCGGGGTATTTTGACCAGAGCTCATTCATCACTGGACATTCAGATCTCGTCGCTCATGGGTCATTTGTGTAACAGATCGTCCTGAGTGAAGGTTAAAGAGGGGTTGCTACATGGTACTCGCATTGTGGCATTCCAATATTCATTCATCTAAAAGAAAGCATGTCTTCCTCAAACACAATAAAAAAAGATTTTCAAGCTTATAGATTTATAGTACAGTAGAACCTCTTTAAGTCGAAAACCTCCAAAACTCGAAAAAAAAAAAAATTTGTTCTCTTCCCTTCAAGTCCCAAAACCTCCATGACTCGAAATTTCAACCCTCTATAAGTCGAAATAATAAGCCAATCCCCACAAACCATTTCGGTATATATTTTCCCTCCGCAACTCGAAAAAAAAATGGACCTCTGTATCTCGATCATTTGAAATGAATTACCTCTTTGGCTCTAAGAAAAATAAGTTACCGACTTTAAGGATTTGTCGACAATGCCCGTCATTGTTTCTTAGAAAACAATGTATGAGTATACAGTAAAACGAATAACCAATTCTATGAAATATTCTTATTATAATTCTTATTCTTATAATTCTCAAAATAAGTTGGAAAGAATCTAAACCTCTACAAGTCGAATATTTCCTTACAAAATCCGTGTAAGTCGAAATCTTCCATAAGTCGAAAACTCTATAACTCGAATTATTTGGCGTCTCCTTGAAGGTTCTACTGTACATAAACACTAGAAATGTATGTCATGAACCTATTTTTAACCATTCCGCAAGCCCAAAAGGAAATCTTAACTATAGTTCGCCCACCGATTGTGTGGAAAGGCAAGCATCCGTTTAAAAGCGGAAACAGATGAATCGATTATTTGTTAGAGTGTTAGTCAGATTTATGCACCGCAAAGCAATCTTGGAAGATAAAAAGTCTAATAGTTAGTGTGCAATTTTTTTTTTCATTTGATTCTTCTTTTGATATTATGAAGTTTAAAATCTTTAATAATTAAAAAAAAAAAAAAATTGTGTATTCAAATTAACTTAAAAAATCAAATTTCTTCTATATTACGCGGCTCTATTTGAATCCATCAGACTTATCAGTTTGCCAATTTTCGGAACTACAATTTAGAAAAGCATTTCTAACTCTATAAACAAAAGCATTCAAGAAATAGAAATATCTGAATATATTCACAGCCAAGTTCCATAAAACACTGTCATTGGGAAACTTCCATATTATGCTAATTCTTGTTTAAAAAAAAAAAAATAGAAATAGTTTTCTTTCTTTAAATGGTCCCAAAGTTTATTGTGTATTCATTTTAATAAAAATGAATGTGTTTATTAAAACAATGGTATATCAAAAATATTACATATCAATATGCTGCTGTGCGGATCTTTAGTCAGTCGGAACTGTGACTACAGATGTACAGCAAATTCAGATTAAACAAAATGCCCCTTAAGGCTCGTTCACACTGAGGCGTTGAAGCGTGAAGCGTTGACCAATCACTAGCTTCACAGCTTTCGCCTGAATACTGGTTGAAATCCACCGCTTCGAATTGACCAATTTTCAACTCTCAAATTCTTGCTGCGTCATGTGACTTGGATTGAGCCAATAGTAGATCTGCCATCTAGTAGAAGTAAGTGGAACTTCACTAGGAGTAAAGCGATTTCTGAAGCTTCGGTGTGAACGGGTCGAAAAATTTTCTTCCCTGCTGCATGACGCGCCGCCGCCTCAAGCCTCGGTGGGAACGAGCCTTTACACCTCCTCCCATTACCTCCCCACCCCCAGAGGTGGGGAGTCTAGCATTTGTGAAGAAGTCGGAGTCGGTTTATACAAAATAATTTTTATTTTTCTAAAATTTCAGAAATTAATGTTAAAATGAAATGTAAAGGAGGCCATTCAATTGTATTCCTTCAATCATACGATCAGTAGCAAAGATAGGGACAGCTTTGGCAGCAAATCGAATCAATGTCGAGAGACTTTTCTCAGCAATGAGACTTACTAAAAGCTATTTGGGGTCCACAACAAAAGAAGATCTTATAGAAGCTATTCTATTATTGTGAGTAAAATACACAGTCCAGTTTATTAATGTCACCACCACCTACTTTCGACGTCAACGTGAAATAACCAATCACAAAGGCAGGTGGCAGCACATTGCAGTGGAGTGTATATAAAGGATGTCCTAGGGCATCGGAAAGCATTTCAATCATTGGCGTAATGCAGAAACGTAGCGATTTATCCGACGTTCAAAAGGGCATGATTATTGGCTTTCGGACCAAGGGTGGAAGCATTTCGGAAACAGCTAATTTTGTGAACTGTTCGCGTGCCGTCGTGGTAAAAGTATACGGTGCATGGCAAAATGGCACTATCCAAAATCAGCGGCGTGGCACATGGGGTACACCACGGGCTATAGATGACAGAGACAAACGAAGGCTACGGAGATGCGTTCGGGCCAATAGACGTGCAACTGACCGCCCAGATGAACCAAGAGGCTACCAAGAGTGTATCCTCAACAACGGTTCAGCGAACGTTGCTGCGCATGGGCCTCCACAGCAGCAATGTTTTCCTGGCATTCACTGGGTGCACTCATCGTTGTGGAAGGCACGATGGATCAGCACAAGTACGCATCTGTCCTTGTGGACATGTCCACCCCTACATGCGAATTTTTCCCCTCAGAATGAAGGCATCTACCAGCAGAACAATGCGAGGTGTCATACAGCTCGCAGTTTATGTGCGTGGTTCGAAGAGCACCAGGATGAGTTTACCGTACTCCTCTGACCAGAAAACTCACCGGATTTAAACCCAATCGAGAATCTGTGGGACCACCTCGATCGGGTTGTTCGCGCCATGGATCCTCAACCGCGTAATCTAGCGTAGCTGGCCACGGCACTGGAGTCGGCATGGCTCAACATCCCAGCGAACGCTTTCAGAAACCTAATCGACTCTCTTCCTGCAAGTCTCGCAGCGGTCCGCTCTGCCAAAGGTGATTATTCTGGCTTTTGACAGGTGGTCACATTAATGTGACTGGACTATGTAAGATTTAATATATTTCAAATAGAGCATTTTTATGATTAAAATTTACAATTTTCTTGTCTTAAGCAATTTTTATAATACTTTGGAATTAGTACTGTTATTTTTATAGAATATACGTATTTTTGTAAGCAAATTAAAATACAAGAATGCCTTTTTAGTGAATGCAAATACTACACTTTTGAAGCTGTAAAAAAAAAAATTTGTTAAGAAAATATTTTATAGATAGGAGTTCAATAAAACCATTAAATTTATTTCAAAAAATTCTTCTAAGTCCATTAGTAAATATCATCGTCCCATAAATTTGTAGAAAAGAATCAAGAGTCGTTATAAAAACATGTCTTAGGAGTCAGAAATGTTTTGGACCGACTACCCACATTTTTAAAAGAACAATCTCAAGAGTACCCATCTTAAAGGTTCTCACCCTTCTCATTACGGCAGACAAGCCGCCATTGTTTGAAGATATTTTATTAGTTTGAGAAATTAATGTCCTAAAATAAGATTTTACCAAATCTAGTACTTCTAATTTAAATAAACTCCAAAATCAGAAGAAATTTGGCTAATGTCTAAATGCGCTAGTCGGTGATTTTTGAAATCATGCCAAATTACACTCGACTACTTCTTCCCCCCTCCCCCAAGTTTGTTTTTAACCGTAGTCTTCATTTTTTTTTTTGTGGATGCACACTGTGACACAATTTGGCATTCTTCGATTAAAAAAAAAAAAAAAAAAAAAAAAAAAAAAAAAAAAAAAAAACCCTTTTTAAATGTTTTTACACTCAGTTATGAAAAATAACCCGGTTTTTTTTTCGTTTACTCAAAATGAAAAATTTTTATTGATTGAATTTACTACTAAAATTCAGAAAGCAGGAATAGGCCAGATCGCAGTTTAGGGGACAAAAAAAAAAAATAAAAAAAAAAAAAAATAAATAAATAAATTTTTGTTAGCTTTTTTTTTGCCAAACATCAGTTACTCGGGTTTTCTCGGCTAGAAAGTCATAACCCCGCCGTTAACTTCGAATTTTCGACTTTCTTACGCACCGTGGCTTGATAACTCTTAACTGTTTTTATATTTACTAATAATTCCTGCTCATTTATATACTATGTTCCTTATCAATAATAAAAAAATCTATTTTATATAAAAAAATTTGTTTGTAGCTTGACTTTAATTTTTATAATAATTTTTTTCTAAGGTGTATGTCTGGTAACATATATCAGTCATGTTTTTAAACTGGAGCGCTGCACGCGAAAGTACATACAATTCCATGAAATTATTAAAAAACTCTGCAACTTTAAAATTAAACACTTTTATTTCCTGATAGTCGCCTTATTGTGCGCGGCCCGAGATTCTTCTACGCGATGTGTGATCAAGACGAATTTTATTTTTAGAACACAGACTTCGGCATTATTTATGGTTCCAACTAGGTAACAGGTGGGCTGAAACGTTCGTAGGCTGACACATAGATGGCGCTACTAGTATTAAATCCATATGATTTTTAGTTAACCCTAACCTTCAAAAGACACATGCATAAATTTGACAGCTGTTGCACTCTTAGTGAGTTATAGCATTTTTAGTGAAGCGACTTTTGCTAGTTTGAAAAATTGATTAAATGGAATTTCGTGTGTTAATAAAGCATTGCTTTTTGGCGAAAAAAATACTATTGAAGCCAAGACTTGGCTTGATAAATATTATTCGGACTTTGCACCAGGAAAATCAACCGTATAGAAGTGGTTTGCTAAATTTAAACGAGGCGAAATGAGCACCGAAGACGATGTACGCAGTGGACGCCCCAAAGAGGCTGTTATCGACGAAAACATCAAAATCATTTCTGATAACCGTAAAGTGAAGTTGATTGAGATAACTGAGACCCTAAAGATATCAAAGGAACGTGTTGGACATATCGTGAATGAATATTTGGATATGTGAAAGCTCTGTTCAAAGTAGGGGTACTTACGTATTAACGCCACCGCAGCTACAGATTATGCGGTTTTTAAGTGGCGCCAATCTACACTTAAAATTTTTGTGACAAATCATAAAATATATAAAACACTTTATTTAAAATCAAAACACTTTCAAACTTCAAAACACTTTATTTAAAAACAAAGTAGTCAATCGGATTTCGGTGGAAAATGGGCCGATATAGTTTAATATCGATTCAAAACAGTCTCTATTTTGGCGCATTGGCAGCTCTTTATTGGCGCAACTTCTGCCGCGGTGGCGTTAATACATAAGTACCAAATTTTGTTTCGCGAAATTTTGGCTTCGCTCGTGATAGGATTGTACTTCAGTTAAAAATTCGAACTTTATTTTGGCGAAAAGTTGGCGACAAAAAGCCAACAACCTCCAAGGGAAAAAGAAAAAAAAAATTTGTCCCGTAAATTACGATTTCGTCCAGGAATTTTTCGTTTTAATGCTCCGCTGCTCCATTTTAATGCTGCTTTTTATTATTGCACTCTTCAAATCTATTTCACCTCTAGGATGAGATGTTAACCCGTAGCATGTTATTTGTTTCATCTTTATTGTCAAATCAATTTTTACTATAATTAATTAAAAAAATTCTAAGGTATATCATAGTTTAAGTGAAATTTAAATGTTGAGAAAATTACCTTTATTTTCAAGTTATTCAAAAGAAATTTCGAGATGATGTTTATTGCATTTAAATGTATAGTTGAAGGATTTTGTTGTTAAGATAAAAACTATGAACATAAGATATGATGATGTCATGTATTTTTAAAACAGAATTAAAGCATGAAACAAACATCACCTGCCAAAAGAAAAAGTTTTGAACATTATTAAATTGCTTTTTGATTTTTCTTAGAAAATATTTTTTACTTGAATGAAAAAATTATTTATTCAAAATTTTTAGATCTGATTGTAACAAAGGTTCGATTTGTTTATATGAAGGATAATTATTAGACATGATAAAACTTTTAACTATCTACAATAAATCAAGGTATTTGTAATGTCTCAATTCTGACATCTAGAGGACAAGCCTCAATGGATTATTTTTTACACCGCAAGCTAAAGGGTAACTAAACTTTTTATTATTGTACTCTTCAAATCTATTTCACCTCTAGGATGAGATGTTAATCCGTAGCATGTTATTTGTTTCATCTTTATTGCTGTGATAATTTATTTCATAATAAATTCGGTAAAAGTCTAGAATCCTGTATCACTTGTGCTAGAACAAGTAATATAAAAGAAAATTTTTAAAGTCAGTTCCTACTTTTTTTTTTATCACTATAATGCAGAAAGTCCTTTATAAATAATTTTCATTCATTTTTTAAAAGTTTATCTGGCGCCATCTATTGGTAGATATATGCAACTTAAATCTAAAAAAAAAAAAACTAAAATTAATTAATTAAATTTAACCCTTTGCACTGGAGGGCTCCAGAGTGGAGCCATTTAAAATTTGTCTTCAAGCTCGAGCTACGGAGACAATGCAAATAACACTATAAATAATGCGTTTCTTTTAATACGTATATGAAACTTACATGTGAATAGGATCTTTTCACTAAAATCGCTTCGAGTTATTGGTAATACGAATGAGAAAAAATACGAGTGCAAAGGGTTAATTACTGAATTAATATTTGAAAAACTGTATTCACATCCAGTGTCATCCCCTACAAGGTAAAAAAAAAATGCATTTGAACTTGAGTGGATGAATAAAAAGTATTTTATGAACGATTGAAAATTTGAACAAGATGTATATAGGGAGAGTGTGTGCTAATAGAAGGAATTGAAATAATCGCCAATCGAAATGACATCTGAAAGGATGTTTCTAATCTTTACATTATAAAACCTAAGGATAATCTATCACTTAAAAGAGCAATAAAAGACTGCTATCTGGCACAATCATCGATGATATAAAGACTCATTTTATCGTCAGAAGTTTAAAAAAAAATAAAATTCCTACTCCAATGAAATCGTACAAAGGATCCTCTTCCCATCATCTTAATACAATTCCAAAGAACACACACGTTGAAGACGTTTTTAAAATTACAATAAATAAATAAAAACAAAAAATTCTACATCTCCAACAAAGTAAAAACCCTGAACAGAAGATTTACGATTATGCAGTGATATAACTGCGATTATTTTCATCACGACAGCAATAACTTCCAAATACAAACCAGATGCTGGGAATATAGTGAAACCAGAAGACAAATGATTGTAAAATTAAGGAAACAAATGCTCCAATTTACATAAAATTGTCAAAATTAGAAAAAGGACCTTTTAATACGCTTTTATTAGTTTCACCTGTATGTTTGTTTGTTTGTATGTATGTAACTGACTCTTTGGGCTCGATTTTGCCCTACTTTAAGTGATGAGATTTAATTTAAACGTTGTAGACTTATCAAAGACAATAAAATATTTTGATAAATTTATTATCTCATCATGATTAGGATCGCCAGGATTAGTGATTAAAACACACAGCCTTTGAAAAGTCATCTTGATCGGCGCTTCACTTTCCCCCTGAGATCTGTTTCTCCTCATACACACTATTTAAGCTGCGAAGATACATTTACAGACATCTTTCAGAACGAAAACAGTTGATTCTTTTTAATACGCTTTTATATTAGTTTCACCTGTATGTTTGTTTGTTTGTAACCGACTCTTTGGGCTCGATTTTGCCCTACTTTAAGCGATCAGATTTAATTTAAACTTTATAGACTTATCAAAGGACCGACGACACTAAAATATTTTGATAAGTTTATTATCTCATCATGATTAGGATCGCCAGGACATTTGTATGACATTTTTAAACTAATTCTGCATTTCGGAATGAAACTAGTGAAAAATTATAACGATTGATGTCGAGCACCCCACGCTTTTAGAACAGTGACATTCATTTTCTCGTCAGTCATTTTATTCTTAGGTTAACAATTATTTTTTACTTTTTAGTTTCATTAACTCTAAAAGCGTGTTTTTTAGTTTTTTTTAAACTATAATTTATTTCCTCCTTGAGAGGCTACAAAAACTTTTTCCAAGATATCCCCCGAAAGAGGCCAATTTGTTTCCCAAGAAAGATCTCCCCAACCATCGCAATCATAATGACATCAAATCCAACGTCATTTTCGTTATCTTCCGAAACCTCCAATCGCCATCCTCAACGTAGCTACTGGTCAAGCCACTTAAAACTCACAGATTTCTTCTCTCCACTGCAAGAACTAAAAATGATAATGGACTCGTCCTTCATTTCTTCATTTAGTGATAAAAACTATATTATAAGATTTACTACTTATTCATTAAAACAAACCGACGAAAAAATCAACTGAAAATTGATTTATTTAACAATAAAATCTTTAAAGAATAGTTAGCAAATCGTTAAGAATGAATTGTCTGATCATTGTAGAAAATTTGTAGAAAGAGGTCTACAGTTTCACAACCTGGAACTGAAGGACCAAGCAAGCACTACCGAAAATTCTCGCGTTAGCATCTGTTATGAACACGTTAGATCTGTAAGCCGGAACTACAGAACCCACCGTAACGTTCAACCTTTGATAATATTCCCATTTGAAATGGGTTAACGAACTTTGAGAGTCAGAATGATCAGATCATAAAAAAAAAATAAAGAAAGGAAATAGAAATGAGTAAACTTTTGAATGAATAATAAGCTGGAATCATAAGTCGATTTAAAAATTCGACTCCCGGCTCTTTTATAAAAATGATTTTTATTTTTCAAAATTCTGAAAATAAATGTTAAAAATTAAATATTATTAAGGAAGGTATCCTTCAATCCTACAGCTAATAGAGTGACTGCTTCACTAGCACGCCCATTAAGTGTCGAGAGACTTCATCTTGATTCAACAATGAAAGGAGATTCAGAGGTACTTACGTATTAACGCCACCGCAGCTACGGATTTGGCGGTTTTTAAGTGGCGCCAATCTACACTTAAAATTTTGTGACACATCATAAAATATATAAAACACTTTATTTAAAATCAAAACACTTTCAAAATTCAAAATACTTTATTTAAAAACAAAGTAGTCTATCGGATTTCGGTGGAAAATGGGCCGATATAGTTTAATATCGATTCAAAACAGTCTCTATTTTGGCGCATTGGCAGCTCTTTATTGGCGCAACTTCTGTTGCGGTGGCGTTAATACGTAAGTACCCTATTCTATTGTTGAGGGAAAAAAAAAAAAGATTGAATGTATTGCATACATACAATCTTTGTGATTAAAATGTAGTTTTCTTCTGCTTATCATAGGCCCTTTTATACTGCCTTGTTAATTTAGTCATTTTTATAAGTCATATGTATTTTTATAAGTAAATTTAAAGTACAAAGATATTTCGCTATTAAAGTACAAAAGATATTCGCTATTTGCACTCTCTTAAAGAGAGTGCAAATAGCGAAATTTTAGAATTGTAAAAATACTTTGTTGATACAAAAACTTTCTTTACAGTTATACAAGCTAAATAAGAATCATTCAGTTTATTTCACCCTTTTTCTAAATACAGTGGTAGAGATTGTAGTTCGTAAAATTACTGTACAAAGTTAGAGTCGGTATAAAAAATCCATACGGGCGTGGAATTTTGGGGTCGGCTTTCCGCCCGATTACATACTTTATTAACTAAAAGAAAGTTAATGAATATTTCATTTATGCTAAAATTGGCAGCATCATCCCCCAACAATAAATACATTACAATGTGGTAAAAAGAAATATATCTTTTACCAGTTTTGAGTCATTTCTTTTTCTCAAACGCCCATCTTTCAATAAATATATATCTTTCGAATATTCATCTCTAACATCCAATTTTATCAAAATAATAATGATATGCCATCCTTCTCCTTCTTCAATGAATCTCAAATATTTCCGAATATTCACCCACGTAAATTCAATAATACAATATTTCTTGAAAAAAAGTAAGTAAAACTGACCACAAATGTTTATAAATGTGATATAAAGCTGAATCTCAACATACATCAAGATTGCATGACGCAGAACATCAGCCGATCGGATGTCAGAGTGTATTGGTGTCCAAGATTCCGATTGGTTGACATTTTGCAATCTTAGTATCTGGTGGGAATCCAGCTTAAAAGAACAGGAAGTGCCTGAAAAACCCTAAATATCTTTGCATGCATTTTAAACAAACACCTCAATGACCTTTCTAATTGGTATGACAAGTGGAAAATTGCTCTTAACATAATCAAAACCGAAGTAGTCTTCTTCAGCAAGCAAATCAAAACGTAAAAAAAAACCAGCCATCTACCTAAAAAACCAACTTATTGTTGGAATTTTTAAAAACAAAAATATCTTTGAATTTATCTTCATCAACATCTAAATTGAATTTTCATTTTAACTATGTCAAAAACAAAAATACAGAAAAAACATTAGAAGATTCTACCCCCTTATAGCAAGAAACTCGAGCATGAGTAGACATAATAAACTTCTGATTTTCACCTCTATGCTTCGTCCCCTCCTCACCTACACTCTAATTATAATCCTAAAAATATTGGAAAGCTCAAAAAATACGACTATTAGACAAATAACGAATGCCAACTGGTTCATGAGAAACGATGATATTCAAAGAGCTATATTACTACACCGGCAAAAAAAAATAGAAGCTGACAGTGTTTTTTTGCTAATTAATATCTCTTATTTCTCATAACTACCTGATATTTATGCAGATTTAGTTTAATGACCTTTTTTTTCATTTTTTAGGCAAAAATTAAACATCTACCACTAATATTAATAATAAAATTAGTATATATAATTTCCGATGCGTAAAAAAGTAGAAGGACACTTGCTAATATATTTAATTTAGTGAGTTGTTCTTTAGTTAAATAGTGATTTTGTATTTCGTTTATCCTTTTCTGTCAAAAAATCTAATTTGTTTAAAAGTTACGCTGTTTCTCCGTTCTCAGAAATGCTTAAAGGAATACCTTTGAACAATTTTCAAAGCCAAATTGCCGCATATCAAAACGATGGTAAAGGTGTCGAGAGATTGCTCTGATTGTTGAGGTGGAGTCTAATGTGCTCAAACTTTATAATGAAACTCA